>JAOBYE010722877.1:0-10421 GCA_025403585.1 Parazoanthus swiftii
GTGTTGCTTTCGAAAAATCTCGGCAGTCCCAGGATAAAAATCTCACGCCTTTATCACAGAAAAAGTTGGCAGGTATACATTCCTAGCCAGTTTTCGGCTACAGGATCAACCCCCAACTATTACAATAATAATAATTACAATAATAATAACTGTTCAAAGCCTGATGAGTATTACTTCTGGATTGACTTGTTGAGTTGACCCAGGGTTAGAACTGATCTGGGTTTATATACAACTGCACCCACGAGGGTAGAAAGCCACAGTCATTCAACTAACAAACTATACTGTATGGTAACCATGGAAGTTGAGTATTTGGTTGGAGTACAATTGATGATAGGTGAGTTGCTGGCAGTAACCCAAAGCCAAAGTTCAATGGCACTGAAAATGGAAAAAGATTGGAGCCACCTTGACCATTTCAGATGTCTCAAAACTAGGAGGCTATGCGAGGGGGGATTAACATTGACCAGGGTATTGAGAATATCATGAATTAACAGAAACTGAGATAAGAAATGGGGAACTGATGGAGATAAGGGGCTTTGTGAAGGGAAACTGAAGACACTGGGGCTTATGAAAATTGAAAGTTAATAAACTAGGACTTTAAACAGAGACTGTTGCTTTTACATGTATCACAACCAGAAATTAACTGGTGGAGACTGGAGCCTTATAACCAGGATTGGAAATTAACAGAGACTGAAGGCTTATGAGGAATTAAATTTTTAAAATACACACTGAGGACTTGTGCAAATAAGGAATTAGTAAAGACTGGGACTTTATCAAAATTGGGAATTAATAACTATACTTGGGGCTTATGAGAACTGGAAATCAGGGGAGACTGGGGCTTATAATTAAGAAATGGGGAACTACAACGTAATAGAGACTGGTAGCTTATGAGATTTGAGAAAGTACTAAACTCCAGGGGAGTGGAAGGGGTGTGTGTGTGAGAGAGAAAGAGGGAGTGTGATGAGAATGGGAATTAATAGACTACCTAGGCTTTATGAGAACTGGGAATTAATAGAGACAGGTAACTTTTGAAAATGGGAAATTAACAGTGACTGGGGACTTATCCCTTTTGAGCAGGGGAAAAATAGTCATGAAGCATTCTTTGCCACAAGGAGGACCCTGGGAACGAGGTTGAGTATAGACCTGGGAATTATCAGCGCTTCGTAATAAATCAAGATACTGGGAGCTTATGAGAAGGGGGAATTTATTTATTTAGACTGGCAACAATAATAATAATAAGTTGGTTGAAATTCCCACTGATGTCCATAGAAATCTTATTATATTTAGTTTTTACACCAAAGTCTAATAAATTGCTCGTCACAAACAGAGGCATGTTGTTATACAGTGTGCATGTATCTAAACATAATGTTTAAGATAATTGTAGGTGTTCTGTGTTATGTGTACTGCAGGGAAGTAAAAACTTGGGGTAGCACACATAGAAATGTTGCTGTATGTATGTATATCTAAACCTTGTCTTACAAAACTGTACATTAATAAACACCCTATGTAAGGATTGTCTGAGTAAAAAAAAATTGAACAGTACACAAACAGAAATATTGCTACAAAATGAAATACTCTAGTAAATTGATATACTTTATAGGGAAGTAAGAGACTTGGGGTCAGCCAACATAAAATATTGTTGATGACTTTAAGACATTTTCAAAAACTGTACATACATTAGGATAATGGATATATTGAATAAATGCTATATTTAAACTTTATTCTAGTGAACTAAACATGTTTTTTTCTACATGTATGTCTGTATCTATTTTAAAAGAAACAGGTGTGTATCTGTACGACTTATCTTATTCTATAACTATGTTATATATACATGTATACAGCTGTTTGCAAATTTGAACTCATCAGAAATGTGTATAGATTAGTCTGTCTGGACACATTGCTATTTATATAAACTGTGCAATACAGGACTGGTTTAATAAAAATTGCAGTTCCTATAATATATCGGTAATTGCTTTCAAACAATACCTGAGAAATATGTCTTTGGTGAATGGTGGGTTTATGTTTTACAAACAGTTGTATTTATAAGTTTTATGCTCAGTATATATATTGAGTTATCAAAAAAAGTCTTGACAGATGCAAGATCTTGTGAGATTATAGTGAGATGCTAAAAGCATTTCAAAAGACAGTTGTTAATGAAGTTATGTCCATAGTGCAAAATGGTTCCCCTACATGCATTAAAATGTTTTTTGGACAGAAAAAGTTTCGTCCTCCCGCCCACCCCTATGCCACCACTTAGTTCACCCATCCTCTTCCCCTACGAATAAATGACACTCATTTCAATTTATTTCCAGTTCCATTTTGCTTCAATTACAAAATAGATGATCTAGAGAAAAAGAGAGAAACATTGTATTGGAAAGTTGATGTCGCGATGGCATCAAAATATTTTTTTATCAACTTACTTTGTATTAACTTAAAAAAACATTTTTGATAAACAAGTTTATTTCAGTTTGAAAAGAATGTCACCCTCTTCCCTGAACGCTGTCTTTGAAATTAAATTTGCCCCAAGGTAAGACTGAAAAAATCGTGACCTAGCCTCCTCCCAACCTTAGCTCAAAAAATAATTACTGCTGCCTACAGGAAAGAAATGTTGTTGAAAGCGGCCTTGTTGTTCGACGTACTTACCATACAGTATTTGTGGTTACCACGAGCACGTGAATTAATTTGACAAACACTTTGAGCCGTCTGTTGACATAGTTTGGACTGCATTCCTTTTTCTGCACTTGGCCACATCCATTTCCGTTGAAAATCCGTTGTTTTTTTCAATTTAGGCTTTCTCTTTCAGATAAATCTGCCGTAGATTTACAACAAATTGTAAACACTGTCGACCGCCATTTTGAAACTCTATCGGACATCCATTCTGTTGGGTGCTGATTGGCTGAAATGGTTGTGTGTTCATTCGGGAATTCCATGGACCGAATGGTACGGAACAGCAGTTCCAGTTGGAATAGCACGGAGAGGAATATGTCTTTAGCAAGAAAAAAGGTTTTCCATCGTTTCCGGAAATAACCTGCACCATCTGAATATCCAACCGAAAATTCTTGTTTTTGCATGCCCATTTTCTGTTAAAAACACTTCATTTTCCTGCCCAAATTGAAAGGTAGTTGGGAACTTGAAAAATACAATTGTACAAGACTGATAATATACTTTAGAATTGGTAGGGTTATCGGGTATTAAACGTTTTATGCAAGGACATTACGAGATAGGGAAGAAGATAAGACAAAAAAAGACAAGCAAATGTATAGTAATATTTTATTTATGTAATGTGGCCTCAAGTGGTTGGTACACAGCATCCAGAGGGTCCCACGTCTGTCTAAATTTACATTAAAGTACAAAATTGCAAATTCACAATGATTAGAATTTACGCAGTTTTTGCGTAAAGTTAAAATGCTAAAATTGAATGTTACAATCCCTAAGAGGATATTAGCAATACTATATTTTAAGTACGAAGAATTTATTTAACAAGCAGGAAAGAGATTCGATTGAAGTATCAATATTGGTTCAGGGGGAGTTCACTGGACAACTTAGCGCCAGAATATAGGTAAAGATGATTTTGCTAAATTTCAGCCGGTCTTTTTAAAGACTGAGGAAGCCTGCTTTTTTGACTTGTGTTGTATTTGTGTTAACTGCTAAATCAGGAGGACTATGAGGAAAGTTAGAAGTGCTATTTAGCACTGTTATTTGTACAATTTATTTCGATAGTCGAAAATATAAATTACAATGTGCATGCACTGTGTGGACCTCAGGTATCAAGCGGTTGAGGTTTTAAATGAATCACAGGCGCTGTTTGTCAAGACTACGAACATCGTCGTTTGAGAAACTAATAGAAAATATGGTATAGTTTAAAATGCCTAATGTAATAGGCTATGATGCGACGGGAATTGTCAGTGCACAACAGTTAATCATGTAGCAAGGGCTAAAATGAGCTACATTTAAGGTAAATTTATCACGTAAGTATAAAATAAAAACAGTAAAAAATGTTAATGTCTCTTTGCAATCATTTTGCATCACAACCCCTAAAATTGCGTAAAGTTCAAGGCCTGATTCCTCAGAGAGCGATGAGCACTAACCCAGGATTAAAGTTTAGCCCACCACGGATTATGTCTCCCAAAGACTAACTGAGACAACGAATCACATATTAGTTAACTAAAAAATGTCTGAACAACAGTTCGTGAAATATCGATTAATTGATCAGTGGTTCAGAAATCTAATTTAAAACATGGGCCTTATCCTGGATTAGTGTGGAAGCGAGCCCTGATCGTCAAAACCGCGAGTCCAAGCCCGTTCGTAAAGTTTGTCTCTCGCCCAGAGCCTTAGGCACGAAACTCGTCGAGGTTATCATACAACTGAGCGTCGTATTTGTCCAAGTTAACGTAATCCTAAAAAGAAAGGTGATCTAAATGTTAGAGACAAATAGTTTTGTGTTCACATAATATAACTGAGTTCATACAGATAATACAATGTAAAATTCCAACTTTTTCCAGACCTAATTTTCCTCGTTTTTTAGACCTTTTTCATGGTTTTCCAAACTCAAAATTAGGTAATTGTTTTAAATAAAAGTATCACAGACTGTTAAAACATGATGCTTGTATGGCTCATTTCAACCAAAAGCCAAGATTTTAGATATGTGGCTTTAGATAATTTTCAAGCATTTAGCATTTTTTCGCAAAAATAATAACAAAAGTTTTTGGCGTTATTTCTGCTATGGAGTAAAGCCCAGAAAATCTTGACTTTATTCAGCCTTAGCTTATTTTCCAGATTCTTTCCAAAATTTCCAGACACTTTTTGGATTTTTAGACCATACTGATCAAGTACATTATGGACCAGTCATTCAAAGTCCTTATCCACCGAAGATGTGGCCTGAAATAACAATGACGGTCAGACGGTGTTAACAATAATCATGATGATGAGTGATGTAATGACAGTGATGGTATCATGTGATTTGATTATGACATGATATATTGCATATGATATGACGATTGTAAATGATGAAGATAATCACCATCACAATCACCATCATTGCCATCTTCAACATCATTGCCCACTTAACCATTGTCGTCAACATTATCATCATCATCATCTGTTCATTCCTAAATTGCCATCGCAAAACCGATTTTACTGTTTTCGAATAAGAACAAATTAAGTTGGGTCAAAGAAACTTGCACCCCAAGCAAACTCGTGGTTTCCACTGAATTTTCTGAAAATGCCGCTTCAAAAACGCAAGAAATAGCATTGTTTGTCTTTGCCCCCAGAAATACAAATCTACGTATGGCCCTGCATGCAAACGTATACAAAATACTATTTTTCTGATCATGCAAACTACTGTGCCTGGCAACCAGTTCTGGTCATTGTCAAGATAGACCGGGTTAAAAGCGGCCTAACTTACCGAATGCGCCATTTCCATTCTCTTGAAAGTTTGACAAAGTTCAGCGAATCTAGGACGTAGTACGGGCTTCGTTTCCCAACACTGCATCATAACATTGAACCTACATAAAAATAAAAACGGGGTTTTCGTAATCATCTTTGGTCTGTTTGTAAGGAGAGTTTTTATCGCGGTAGTTTTCTTTATCTTGGTTATGATCTTGATTCTATACTTCTCAGCCAAGCTTTTTTGTGACTGTAATATGCCTGTGAGAGGGGTGGTGATACACAGAGATTTGCGAAGTTTTGAGGTTTTAGTTTAAACATGCGTCTCCCTAACAGTCGGGACGAAAATCTGGCAAGATAACAGTGCTGTCGTTGTCTTTCAAATCGATTGATTGAAGGATTGATTGATTCGCTTGCTAAGTTCTTGCTTGCCTGTTTGATTGATTGCTGCCATTATTCTTTCATTCATATATTTATTCATTCATTTATTGTCCTGTATAAAACAGGAATTGAGCTGGTTACACCTAAATGAGCAACTCCGCATATTCGTCTACACACGTTTACGCACTGCTCCCTCACAATATTCTAATTCTTTCCAGTCCAGGCTTCAAGTTTAGGCCGTTTTTTAGCCCCAGCGAGCCTTATAAAATACAATCTTGCATAGCAATAATGCAGTCCAAACTAGTTTTAAGTACCAGTTGAGTGAGCCGAACTTACAATCTGTCTTCCACATGAAGGGGTTTGGTCATTCTATATCCTTCCTGTATCTTGGTGACTACCGTGGGACCGTCCATTTTAGGATAAGGGCTACCTCCTGCAGGCATTGTCGTTATGCAAACCGATTAGTAGTAGTAAACAAATCACTAGCCACTTTCGCTCAAAAATGCTAGATTCTGAAGGTTTATCAAAATATAGCTTATCAAGAGTTAAATTTCCATGCAGTAGGTCCGGGCAATACACACCCCACCCCTCCCCCGCCAAACCAGTTAACAGTACCTGTTACAATGATACCCTAGTAATATGTAATGGGTTGGAAAGAGGGAGGGGGTAGGGGAGCGTAAAAATTTGGAAAAAATGCTGGAAGGCCACGAAAGTGGAAGTTGAACCGAACTATCGGCCAAACATAGTACCAGAGGCTATGTTGTCTGTTACTAAAATCACAGCATCCCTCTTCCCGATAGAAACGTCACACATAGTGCCTCCCTATATCGTCAGGGCAAATAACTACAACATGAATATATTTTAACAATACCGTACCATTAGTTACTGTAACATCAACATATTTCAACAGAACCGGTACAAATGGTGGTTATAAAATTAATTTATCAAACACCAAACACTGGATATTGAATTTCTGGTAATCTGATTGGCTCTCTACTGAAAGGTTTAAATCCTACATCTTGTAGTTAGTCTAAATATGGAGACTGACAATTTTATCACGGATAATTTTCCCTCAAAATGGCCGAAAACTCGAGTCGGTAGAATATAAATTTATCCAGTATTTGGTATTTAATAAAACAATTATTCCACTCACGCTTGTTGGGTCTGAGCTTACGAAAGCCGACTCGGTGCCGCTATCTAAAAGGTCATATCCAACGAGCGTTTGTGGAATAATTGTTAAATATTCATAGTATTCAAGACCGAACCTATGGTTATTACAATAAAACACAACTGAATACATATCGTACCATTGGTCATCATAGCGTGAATTAGTGTTTACAAGGCCGAGCTGAAGGTGAATACAACATGAATGTATTTCAAGGAGAACATACCCATTGCTATTATAACACGAACATACTTTAGCCAACGGTGAACATAACATGAATATATTTAAACAAGATCATACCGATGGTGAATATCTCGTACAGCACGATGCCAAAACTCCAGCTAAAAGCAGAAAAAGACAAATAAGAAAGTCAATAATAACAGATTCAATAGTGGAAGAAAAAATACACGGACGGACATTTAGTAACATGATCGGCGTTCATCGCCTGAAGATGCTGTCTAATTTAAATCCAACCATTCGAATAAAGGTTTAGCCATCTTCTTGAATCATATATATAGCCAGAGGCAATGAGGCAATGAACATGTATATATGTGATATGCAAGTGCATAATAGATCTGAATATGCTTATAAATTAGAGACATTTATAGAATGTTCTACATATACAAAACAAATAAACAGGCCATGCCCACCAGTAACAAGCAGGACTTTTGTTTAGAAAATAAAAACCTGTTTAATAACCTAAATAGCCAACTTCGAATTCCCAGTTAAGTATCGTTTGTAAAAGAACCTATTTAGGCTAACTTGGAAAAACTTAGGTTCATATACGCGGGTTTTTACTGTACCAGTTTTGAAATGCGGGTGCTGACGAGAAACCGGGATTCCTTTATTTGGCCTCATTGAGAAGTTGAAGATCTTTTTGGATTTTTCAGAAGTTAAGAATCAAGTCTTAGGGTTAAACATTTAATAGACGACCGCTGACCACTATGCTGTCCGAAGTGCAGCTCATACTCGCTTAGTTGAAGCAATTCCCCCTCCTAAACCTCTTACCTAATCTTTCTTATCATCAAGTTAATATCATCAAGACGGTCTTAATCTCAGTGAAATTATTCTTTCACAATTGTTTTTTCCTGTTTTCAACAGCATTAAACAACTTAATATCCACAAACACCAACCAACAGTTAAAGGCAATAGCGTGCGCGTGTTTATAAGCTCGTGTAGACACTTATCCCTGCAACATCGCGTGCAGTATTACAGGAACAGAACTGCACACTGCTGTACGTTTTTCCATTGCCCACAATATTGCATGCAGTGTATTGCACCGGGTGCTTTTCAGTTTACTCACACATCGCTCATTGAAGTGCATTTCCCGTACAAAAGAGATTCGTATGCTGTCCATTTCACAGGAAGACGGCCCTGAAGGGGTCAAACAGTTACAGAGGATTAGCATTTAGGTCGAACTGATATGAAACGAAAGTCTGAAGTTCTGTTCCAGTCTCCACTGTAAAACATAACTTCTGGTGCAAGCACGATTGGCTCATTCAGGTCCCAGCTTAAGTTCTGACTTTGCTGAATTCGCCACATGCACCGTTCGGGGAGAGGGACATTTAAATAAACCGTTGGTCTGGTCTCTCGACCTTCTCTCGGAACGTTACCCCTCACGCTTCTCGAGAAAAGTAGGGTAATCCATTTTTTGTTGCCTAAATAATCGCTGTATGTGGCTGCCTTAAGAACCAAATGCTCAATTGTGAAGAGCCTCGAAACGTTACATAGGAAACGCTATATAAGACACCACAGTATATGTGTTTTAAGTCCCGTTTCCACCCACATACATTTTTTGGCTGTGTTTGGTCGCTGTTGTGTGGTGTTAGACGAGGGCTGTTCAAAAGTTTTTCAACATTCTTATACAACCTTGTAGCGAAAAGTCTGGGAACAACAATAAAAGGATGCTAGGCTCGCACAACCGTTGGGTCGAGCACTCGAACGGACCCTGCAGCAAGACCCGACACTTTCCAGAACAAAATACATTTTAGGATAATGTCAAACTTCTTCAATAATGATTCAACATCGCCCAACACGTAGAACACTGTTTAGCGGCCCGTTACCACCGACAATTTTTGAAAATGTAAAGAATAGAAAAATATACAAACAAATCTTACGGCCGGGGTAATAATGTCAACTCGGAAAACGAGAATGTTGTGAAACTCACCCTGGTGGTTCGGTTGTAAATGTCGCGGTTTTGAACGTCTCGAGCCATACCAAAGTCAGTGATCTTGCAGACTTCTCCTTCTCCAACCAGGATGTTTCTCGCTGCCAAGTCACGATGAATTATCTAAGTTTGAACGAAGGAATTATAAGACAAGCACAATAATGTTCGCTGTTAGAAAATACTTGCTTACAACTAAAGCTACGTATGCGTGTGCTTGTATGTATGTATGTATGTATGTATGAATGTATGTATGTAGGTATGTATGTATGTACGTATGTACGTATGTATGTATGTATGTATGTATGAATGTATGTATGTATGTATGTATGTATGTACGTATGTACGTATGTATGTATGTATGTATGAATGTATGTATGTATGTATGTATGTATGAATGTATGTATGTATGTATGTATGTATGAATGTATGTATGTATGAATGTATGTATGTATGTATGTATGTATGAATGCATGCATGCATGCATGTATGTATGTATGAATGCATGCATGCATGCATGCATGCATGCATGTATGTATGTATGTATGAATGAATGTATGTATGTACGTATGTATATATGTATGTATATGTACGTGCGTTTGTACGTAGGTGTGTATGTATTCATTTAGGTGTATTTCTCTAGGTAGATTGATAACAAGGCGGTTATGTCTAAACAAACTTGTGAAATCGTTAGATTTAAAGTTGTAATGGAATAATGCACCCTCGTTTCCGATTTGATACAAAATGTGTATGTTATTGCAATTTACAAACCTTCCTAGAAGCAAGGTAGTCCATCCCATTTGCAACTTGCCAGGCGAAACTAAATAGTAGGCGTGTGTCCAATGAGCTTCTTGGTTTGATGTCTGGGTCCTCATAATATGCGTCGCTCAGGCCCCGACTCTTTCTCAGGTACCCGAGGAGGTCCCCGTGAGGAACATACTCAGTTATTACAAGAACTGGGTCTGAAAAAGGTTTAGAAGGACACCATGACTTGTTGCAACTGTACCAACAATAATAACTACAATCGCAATCACAACCACCTCCACCATCATCACCACAATCATCATCATCACCACCACCACCACCACCACCATCATCACCATCACCACAACCACCATCATCACCACCATCACCATCTTCAAAACCATCATCACCATCACCATCGCCATCATCGTCACCACCACCATAATCATCACCACAACCACCACCACTACCACCACCATTATCATCACCACCATCATCACCATCACCTTCATCACCACCATCACCATCATCACCACCATAATCATCACCACCATCATCACCACCATCATCATCACCACCACCATC
>JAOBYE010722899.1:0-10420 GCA_025403585.1 Parazoanthus swiftii
TATGTATGTATGTATGTATGTATGTATGTATTGTATGTATGTATGTATGTATGTATTGTATGTATGTATGTATGTATTGTATGTATGTATGTATGTATGTATTGTATGTATGTATGTATGTATTGTATGTATGTATGTAGGTATGTATGTATGTGGTATGTATTATGTATGTATTGTATGTATGTATGTATGTATTGTATGTATGTATGTATGTATGTATGTATGTATATAAACAGCTAGGTATGCAGGATGGTTGCATAACTGCAAGACTATGCGTATGCTGACTTTATCTGTACAGTCAGCATACCACCCTCGTTCTTAGAGTCAAAATTAACTTAAGCCTTTTCCCTGTCGTCCGATTCGTAGAAACTACGGCGGCTAGAGAAATATTGTTTTGACAGTTATCGTCATATTTCAGATGTTGATGAAGAAGTTCTTGAAATGATCAACAAATCAGCCAACACTACCGATGAAGCTTACCAACAAGAAATACTAAAGTACATTCCTCCTGATGAACAGCAACTAAAGGCTGCCAGGAAAAAGAGGCTGCAAGAAAAACTATCTTACACTTTGTTCAAGGAACTTTTTACATATCTTGTGACATTGTTCCTTCTACTGATGGTTACTAACTGGACCAGAGACAGTCAATCGCATCTACTTCATAGCTCCCTCCGCCAGGTGTTCGTTGAATCAAACTATCTTGACTACTCATTGCAAAAGGTAAGTTCGTTTCAAATTTTTTAGTTGTTGAAGGAAGAAACATTAACGTCTGCCTTACACTGAGTATTAAAAAGGTCTTTCAGTTTTACGTATTTTAAACCCAGTTCGGTGTGTTTCTGCATTTTCATATATCTTTTCGTTTTGTTTCATTTTTTGGGGGTAAATAGGTAGTATTTGGTAGGTAATTTCAGCGCTCTCTCATCTGGTAACATTACTGATGATTTTACCGTGCGCTAAATAATCTATGTACGTATATATGTATGTATGTATGTATGTTTGTGTATGTGTGTATGTATGTATGTATGTATGTATGTATTTATGTATGTATGTATGTTTGTATGTATGTATGTATGTATGTATGTATGTATGTATGTATGTATGTATGTGTGTATGTATGTATGTATGTATGTATGTATGTATGTATGTATGTATGTTTGTATGTATGTATGTATGTATGTATGTATGTATGTATGTATGTATGTGTGTATGTATGTATGAATGTATGTATGTATGTATGTATGTATGTATGTATGTATGTATGTATGTATGGTAGGGACATCGAAATAATCAAAATAGCAAGACAACGATAAATATTTATGTTTGAGTATTCTACCGATACTCGGGTAGTCCTTATGATACCTGGGAGGTCCTGCGAAACTCGAGAGAATCTGATTGCACGCGGAACACGATTCGGAGACTTTGGTGGTCTACTGACGTGTGGGGTAGTTCTGTGAAACTCGGGAAATCTGCTGAGACGTGGGACAGTTCATGGAGTCTCAGAGCAGCCTACTGACTCTTGGGGCGGTCCTCTGAAACTCGGGGGAATCTCCAAAGAATGAGGCTCGGGATAACTTCGTTGAACTTACTGACACTACCGATACACAGGATAGTCAACTGACGCCCTGGTGGCTGCCGCTTGAAAGTGGGTTAGTTAGCACTAGGGAAAACAATTTAACCTGTGATAAGGTTTACATCCTTAGAATTTAAGTAACTATGCTTCTTTAAAGTTTTTCAGCAATACTTTTAACTAACCTTGGGTCTAGGAAAGTATAAGAACATTTGGAGTGATCCTCTTTGGATTTAGAGTAACCTAGCGAGGCTCTAGGTTATTAACTTGCATTAAATATTCTAGAGAGACTTTAGATAGTGTACCGAGTGTTGAGATAATTCATAGATCTAAAGATTACTCGTAGTTCACTTAGTCCTATAGGAGGATTTCAGGTGACGTAATGTTTACAAACAAACCATTTCAAATCGTATCACCTTTGAGACATGATGCAAAGAAGCCCTTGTCTCGTGCAGCCAATCAAGAGCTGGTAAACTCATTAATAACAAAAATTGAAATCCTCTTATAAGCTATAGTAACCAGATAGGATTCCAATAGAGCCAGTTTGGGTTTGTTTACTCACAAGAACTAAAAAAAACGTCCTTTGGTAGTAATATTATTTTTACGTACTAAAGATTCATCTGAACGTGTGCTACAGGTGGTGAATGTGGAATGTGTAGGAAGGTGGATTAACAAAACGCTAATTCCTGGGCTGTTTATGGAGAACTTGAACAATGAGAGGCCGAAGGATTATCCCCTTGCAGTAACGTTTGATCAGGTGTCTCGTCTGCTTGGAGTTCCTCTCATGCGACAAGTTAGAACAAAAAATGGTATGAGTCTTTATAGCAGATCTTCCCAAACTATCTTTATTCATATATACGTATCTCCTTCATACATACTTTAATGAAATATCCTTCACAAGCTTTTAAAACTTTAATACAATTCTAAAAAATATTTAGTAAAAAAATTTGAATACAATAAAAGTGAGGACAATAAAACATAAGAATATAAAACTGTTGCAAAACGCTATTAGAGATGGTAAACTGTATAGTTTAGTTAGTTAACGTATTGGCAAACTTAACGTTACCGATTATCTGAGTTCTAACAAATCCTATAGATCCTGTTGATTGCAATGCGCTAGTTAGCCAGAACGTTGTTTCCATGCACAAGAAATTCTTCGTGTTTCTTTCAGGGACTTGCAAAATACCAGCGCCTGTCAAGTCTCTGTTCAAAGAATGCAATGAGTTCTACTTCTCCAACAATCAAAACCGACGTGCTTATTTACAAGGTTGGAGAAACCTCAACAGTACATATCAAAACGCAAAATATCGACGTAAGCCATCACCCTGGTGTTATATCGATGCCACTGAATCCAACCAAACTCGTTCAATATGGGGAGTATTTGGAACCTATGGGGGTGGAGGATACGTTGCTCCACTTGGTAACAATATGGAAACAGCACAAGACATCGTGAACAACTTAAAGACAAATATGTGGTTTGATAAATACACGCGTGCTGCGTTTATGGAGTTTAATGTTTACAATCCTAACGTCAACTTGCTATCTGTTGTCACGTTTAAGTTTGAATTTACCCCAACAGCCGGAGTTGTACCAAGTTATGATATGTCTGCTTTTACTTTGTATCGCAGCTTGAACCCTGCATACCACGGCTTTTTGCTCTGCTTTCTTGTGTTTTTTCTCATTACGGGAGGTGCAGTTTATTTTGAAGCCAAGAAGTTGTATGCGCAGGGAAAGGGGTATTTCACGCATTGCTGGAACATACTACAGATGTTTTTTCTTCTATTCATTATTGTTGTAATCCTAATGAATTTTGCTCGAGAGTCCGTCATGCACCATTTTGTGAAGTTGGTTAAACGGGATATGAGGTCTTATATTGGTTTTAGTACATGCGCGGTATATGACGAAATGTTAAAGTGCCTCACGGCGGCTGTCAATTTCATGATCATTGTCAAGTTCCTAAGATTTCTTCGCTTCAACAAGGGCGTTGCGACAATGCTAAACACCGTGTTCTGCCTTCGCAAGGAGTTAATTTGTATGCTGATTATCATATCCATTTTGCTAATGGCATTCATGTCTTTCACGACAGTGATCTTCGGATCAACTCTATACGGTTACAGAAATATTCTCTCCGCTTTGTCTAGTCTCCTTCTTTTGTCATTGGGTAAGTTTAATTTCAGGGAACTCAAGTCGTCTGAACCAGTAACTGGACTCTTATTCTTTTCTATGCACACTTTAATCATGTTTTTCATCTTCTTTAATTTTGTACACTCAGTAATCAACACAGTGTTTGCTGAAGCGCGGAAAACGGTCGACGTGCAAAGTCTGGCTTTAATTCGAGTGGTCAAAAATTACTTTGGTAAGCACAAAACGTCAGTGGTTGAACGCGAGAGACAGCTGAACACACAAAAGCTAGTAACCGCTGCAGACGCACAGGATGATGTAGAAGTTTGGTGGAACCACAATGTGAAATACATTGTAGAAACTCAAGCCAAACGAATTGACAACTACTTAACGTCATTAGCTGAAGAAGATTTTGAATTTATGGTTGTTATGTTATTTTCAATAGGAACTATTAAAAATAGATAAGATTGCTAATATTATGAGCTACTAAAACTAGCAATTAAAGCTGACTTAGTAAGTGTTAAACGAACTTTCACCATAATTCCAAAACCATTGTTAAAACCATCCTTCTTTAATTTGGATATACAATACAAGTGTCAGGATACAATTAGAAGAATTGACATCCGTTGTAGACGCAGTTTAAGTAACAATTCATAGAAAAACTATAATAACTATTAAACTACAAAAACTATTGTTCTGCGGCAATTCGTTTTTCCCCACATTACAGTATTTAGATTTTTAAACTGAAAAGACATCAACACAGCATGTTTTTGAAATAAAATGTAATAAAATTTTACTTACAAGCAACATTTCTTTTGTGCTACAATGTTTCATCGCAAAACAATAACCAAGAAAGGCTAGGAATTTTCTTTGTTCTCCATGTGAAACTTTTGTTGCATTAAATCTCAGAAGCGTTTTAACTAAAATAGAATGAACCAGTGACTTAGAGTTAAATAAATGTGCTAGCTGGTGAAGTTGAACTAGATTTTCATGTCTTAGCCAATGAGGTGAACGGTTTAAACAAAATCGTAATCAACACCTTTCTGCATTCTTTGCCGTTGGTCTGCGTAGATCTAACCCAAACCGTTACTTAGAGAGTAAATGGTCGGCTTCCCGACTTAAGCTGGAATTTCAGGTATTCAAAGTCTTTCAACTAACATTTCCCATAGCTTAAATACGGCAAGTATAGCAAGCTTCTAGAGCCTCTGATAATCATGCATTAGCTATTCGTAATAAAATTTTCTAAACCATGAACGAGCTTTGTGGTTTCATTCTCACTCAACCGATCTTGCAGCGTTTTTGTTTTGATATCAGATGCCGAGTCGAGTCCTTGAACTGGGCTTTTACCAAGTAAGACTGCCACCAATGAAACCTTATGCCAGAGTTCTTATTGCAGTTATTGTTTAAAAGTGGAGAAATGTTTGACTTCCAAAGGCTGGGTTCTGTAACTTAAACGGTGGTTAACTGAGACTGGCGTAAAGTCAGATCGAAACGGAGCCATTACATGAGACGCGTTTAAAACGGAGTTTAAAGCTAAAAACAAAAATCGGGAGAGGACAAGAAAACTGTGTAACACTATAAAGCAGGACTTGCACTTGAAAGTTCAGACTATGTAGCCACCATCGCTTTCATTTCAATGGGCCACAAGTTCTGATAAAAGGTTTCCTTTCTACTCTTTCCTACAACTACCAGCAATGTTTAATAATAAATGCCAGTAACAGAAAACAATTTTTACTTTTGTGCAAAATTTGTTTTCATTTTAAACCTGCTCGCTCAACCTGTTGATGAAGACGCCATGTTGTTTCGGAACCTTTTGTTAACTTTGTTGTGTTTACTAGGAAAAGCAATTTTTATCGAAACAGAGACTCCTGCTTCAAAGTATAAGAAATTCTTAAAGCCATGTTTTGCGGACGAGCATTATGAAGAAGATAGCTCTGAAACGTGCACGGCAGATAGCTGCCCCAAACGGGAGAACAAAGAAACGAGAAAGGACGAGAAAGGAGGTGATGAAGAAGAATTCAAGCTCTTTCGCTTGGACGGAGTTAAGGTAAGTTCCTAACAGGAAGTGAAATCATGTGGTTGTTGGTGCGTGTTTTAATGATTTACTCTTGACGAACTTGAAATGAATCCCTTTGCAAATGAAACTCTGTAAACGCTTATTGTAACTGTGGCAAAGTTTTGTTTTACAAACATGCCAGTTGCTGAAGGAAACATGGGTAATAATTTATTTAATACCACTGGCGGAGGCTTATATACTTTCTGTCCAAACAAGTTTGGTTTGGGAAAAAGTAGGTTTCAGGAATATTTTCCATTGTAAAAAGATATTACTATAGCCGACACGCGTGAAAATAATCAACGAGAAGATGCAATTAAGGAACTTGTGAACAATTACCTGGTGCTATGAGACACTTCAGATATAACACAGACTCTGATTGGCTGGTGCATGGAAACCAATGGTAGCCAAGGAATGGTAGCTTTAATGTTTTTAATGCAAACATATCAGGTTTTTCTGTTTTACAAAAGTAATCAGAACAAAATATAAACTGTTGAATGCTGCAGTTAGAATATTGAAGTTGTTATTTTTATAAAGCCTTTGAGTTGTCCTAACTCGAAAGGATTTTCATTCATTTATTTGTTGTTTGTCTGTTCTCATTCAACATTCAGACTGGTTTCAAGCGCGAAATTGAACTTGGAGATGGACGCAAGTATAAAATGATCACTCGTGCCATGAAACCCCTGATGTTTGGTGAGTTCAGTAACCTTGTTTTATCGCAGAATAAATTTATTTTGCTCATGGATTTGTACTTTTTACCTTAATATCGTCAGAGTTAATTTTTTAAGTTATTTTCTTTAGTCTTTTATATCAAAACTCATTTTGCTATGCAGAAAAGATTTCAAATTTATCTTACTCAAAGCAAAACGAGTTTGTTAGTCAGTATTCTGGCTTAGGAATAGAGCGGTTCAGTTAAGATTAAAGAGAGTTTGTGGTGCGCGCGTTAATGGGCTTGCTGGTCTGATTTTTGTTTCATCATGCCTTACTGACCACTTCTTCAGCATTCAGGCAGGATAAATGAAAATTAGGTGTAGTTCGAAGTCGTAGTTTGTACAGTCAAAATTAACTTCTTATTTTCTTCGTTATTAAAGCTAAGTTATCTTTTTAAAGCATCGTAAGTCATTTCATTTTGGTTATCCATTTTCTTGCAACTTCCTATCTTGTCGGAAGGTCAGTTTGGACTATTATCAAACAATAAAAAATAGAAGCTTATGCAGCCGAGAACAACCGAGTATAAAGGAGCCTTTCATCACTTGTGTACATATTCGCACATACGCCGCCACCTTGTTTTTAGAGACAGACAGACAGACAGACAGACAGACAGACAGACGGACAGACAAAAACAAACACTCGTACGTAAGCACAAACGCGTACGTACGAATTCTTGATCACTTCCTTATTGTTTGGCAGAAATCCCAAACTTTCTTACGGACGATGAATGTGACAAATTAATTGAGATGGCTAAAGAGTCTGGACTGGTCACGAGTATTGCCGGATTTGATGCGGCTGCGTATGAGGGCGATCTTGAGAAAGAGTTAGGCACAGTTGGTAAGGAACTACTTTCACTTCTTTTAACTTACGTAAAAGTGTCTTGAGCCAATAAATCAAATACGAGCACTTTATTTACTGATCCAGGTGACAAGAACGACTGGGAGCAAGTACCCAAGGATCGACACTATGCCAGAAAGTTTGTCACCTGGGATAGAAATAACGACGACGTCATCGACCTGGAAGAGGTACGTTAGCTTTTACAACAACATCAATAATAACAACACCAAAGACAGAGGTAAGACATTTTAACCGCACTATTAGATAAATTAAGAA
Source organism: Parazoanthus swiftii (assembly GCA_025403585.1). Lineage (NCBI taxonomy): Eukaryota > Metazoa > Cnidaria > Anthozoa > Zoantharia > Parazoanthidae > Parazoanthus > Parazoanthus swiftii. The sequence continues at coordinate 7,566 of JAOBYE010722899.1, forward strand.
TGCTTGAAAGTGAAGGCAGGGGAATTTGGAATCTAAATGAAGAAGCTGGGCAGCCCAAAAACGGGGGCCCGTATTTTGTCTATAACCCCAATACCCCCGTAAACCCCCCCCCCCCCCCCCAACCTCTAAGGCGATAACTTTTTATGTTTAAAAACAGCTGTATATGTTTAAATACAAAAATATAAATAAGTGCTATGCGAGAACTTGCAGTTGTATACATTATTAACACTAACACTCTCGCCTTCCGTTTATGAGGTTAAAAACTGCATAGTTTTAACAAATATATGCAATAAACTTACCTTAACTTGCTAAACGTTATGGTCCTTTTCCTTTGACAGGCCTTTGGATGTCATTTATAAACATAAATAAAACTAATCATAAGTTTTTTTAAGATTAGCCTCGATCCAGCCTCTGAAAGAGTCCCGGCCCCACCTGATAAGCCCCCAGATTAAAAGAACTGAAAAAATAAGCCTCCAAGTTGCCGTCCAAGGGGGTTAATAGAAGAAGTGTTATTGAGTATTAATTTCTTAGTAAAGGTTGGAACAAAGAAAATAATTTAACCAAGAGAAATCCACTTTAAAAAAATCATAATTATACATAAATTTAAAAAACAGAAACTCTCAAACAAGCCCGCAAGGTAATGACAGTTACCCCTAAACGGCCAAGCTATTTTTACTACCAAATCTGCCCGATGTGTCAATCGGACTCACCCCATAATTTTTCAAATGGTTGCACATAAAATATCGAGCTTTGGCATATAATATGTAGACAGTCTTGGGTTAGCTTCCATAACCGTAATCAAGTTTTAATTAAGAACTGTTGCTATGGCAAACTGAATTTTCAAATTTATTGCAGTTTGTTCTTGAGAAACTCTCTAAGCTAAAAACAAGTATAAACATATCGCCTCAGAAGATTTAAACTTCCTATAAAGGCCAAATTGTGATACTGGTATAAATTCGTTTTTATTTTTTAGATCAGATATTTCGCCTTGAAGTACTTCTTGTTGTTCCTAACTGATGAAGACCTGACAGAAATGTAAGTTCTGATATTAAGGCAAAGAAAACAAGCAGAAATAAACAAACGAACACAAAGACAGGGGGGCGTTACTAAAACCGGGAATGGGGAACGGTCAGTATGAGTTTCAAGGTGTGAGAATCTACAAATTATTTGGAGGCTGGAGGATTGGGACAATTAAGAACGTCAAGCATCGCCGCAGATATTGTAAATATTGACCGTTCCTCGACTCATATTGACTGTTCCCCGTTCCCCGTTCCCCGTTCCCCGTTCCAGGTTTTAGTAACGTCTCAAGCAGAGTCAGTGGAGAGAAAACGCAGGGTAATTGCGAGGCACTGACATAATACTTAGAAAATAGCATAGCATAGATTAGAATCCTTGTTATTGTTATTGTTATTGTTATTGCTATTGCTATTATTATTGTTATTGTTTATTGTTTATTGTTATTGTTATTGTTATTGTTATTGTTATTGTTATTGTTATTGTTATTGTTATTGTTATTGTTATTGTTATTGTCGGCAGTCACAACCAGGCACTTTAACTGGAAATAGTTTATCACATTCAGAAGTCTTGCTGTAGTCTGCGGATAGATTCTCATTTCCTGCACTGAATTCTTTCTTCTACTTTGTAGGTTTCAAAAACTTAACTTCAAAGGGTTTGAAAATAGTAAGTACAGTGATTTAGAGTTTGCATTTCACACGTTTCAAGATTAAAGTGCAGTAGAATTAAACACAATTTTATATGTACTTTCCTAGAAAGTATTAATCAAAAGAAAAAAAATTAGCCTTTTTGTCAAATCTTATATTTTTCAGAACAGTGCCCAGGCTAGTCATTTAAATCGGAGATTGTGGGATAGAGATGGCGGGAGGGAGGGGAGATGCACTAAATCCTTTTGTCGGCCAATTTTTGGCTACAAATTGTCGGCCAATTTTTGCCCCCTCCACTACGATGTAAATGATCCTGTGGACAAAAACAAGATAGAGAAAAAGCAGCAAATTCACATTTACAAATAATAGTGTTAGATAACTGCGAATCGGTGGATATGGTAGCAATTTTAAACAAGGATTGAAAAAAGGGCACGAGCCGTACATATGACACAAATCTATTTCCCCCTCTTTCCCCCACAAAAACATTGTACGCCCATTTAGTTTGTTCAGGTACAAAGATATTTTCTTTTTCAAGGCTGATATTTGAGTTAAGTTGCTGAACACTTAGTCATAAGCAATCGTAAAAGAGAGCGCTCTGTTACTTATCTAGCTATAGAAATACTATTTAGAAAAACCTGTCGTGTTGCATTCCGCGATAGAGTCAACAGTTTTGTTAATGGCGAGGGATTGTTGCTAGTAAAGAAAAAACACACTGAATTTTCATACAGTTCAACCTTTTTAAAACCAAGTATCCTCCCATGTCTTTATGTAACCAACTGTTTAGTGTCCCTTCTCAATCGTCTTTTGAATTGAAACTTGATAACTTTCTCAAAACAGCAGATACAATTGGATGGCAAGCCTTCAGAGAACTCAACGTAAAAGCCTTGATGATATACCTCGACTTTATCAAGAAAAAGCACCCTCGTCATAGACCACGCTTCAGCCAACAGGCGTGGCTGGAGCAGAACAGAAGGTCCTCTCCTTTACTCAAACTGCTTCAGGAACGGTGAGTAAAGCTTTGGCAGTAAAGCGTTTGGTCTACAAAATCAGCACCAACCAACAATTTGGAACAGTTTTAAGCAAATGAAAGGATCCTCGCAGTAAAGTACTCAACTTAAGCAGTTGAGAATAAGGCCTGAATTTTTTTTTTTCAGGCCTTATTCTAAGACTGGTCGAGGCTGACTTGGTAAAATC
>JAOBYE010722910.1:5029-15092 GCA_025403585.1 Parazoanthus swiftii
ACCAACCAACCAACCAATCAACCAACCAAACAACCAACCAACCAATCAATCAAACAACCAATCAATCAACCAACCAACCAACCAATCAACCAACCAAACAACCAACCAACCAATCAATCAAACAACCAATCAATCAACCAACCAATTAGTGAGAGCGTCTTAAATTGTGTTATAAAATACCATACCTTGCTGAAATACCTCATCTTCATCTTCGTCCTCATCTTCGTCGTCGTCCTCTTCCCCCTTGTCGCTTCCTTCGCCGTCTTCACGAGTTTCCTCGCTGCCTTGCTGTGACAGTTTATTTGGTTGAGCTGCAACCGATCTGCACTTCGGCTTACGTCGTCTCCAGAGTACTCGATCAGTCCAGGCCGGGTTCCTCAATTTCTCACTCGTGTCATAGTCATCTGAGAACAAGTCATATTTGTATGTCGGGGCGAAGCTTAGCTTACCCTCGATAAAACCACGGAAGACCTTTGAACGTAAATTTTAAAATAGAGGCAAAAAGATTAGCTCTGACATGTAACTCATTGTACTTTGCATTCATTTTAGGTTCAGCCTCAGTTTTTTCTTATTTTGTTCTTTTTTTTCAGGCCAACTCAGACTCAATATTCTTAACAAAGTTTGTTCTTAATAAAAAAGAAAGTGTACTACCAAAATGCCGCACTTCTCCAACTCAAAAATCCTTCAATTATAGAGGAGCACAAACTCTTTATCAGCTGATAATCACGCCAGCGCACCTATACTTTTAAACACATATTTAGTGAGTTCTTCCTATTCATATGAAATCTGTCGCAATTTTATAAGACTTCTCATTTTAGAAAAACTAAGAAAAAGTATTGTATTGTATTGTATTGTATTGTATTGTATTGGGAAGGACCTCCTAGGATGGAAACGAAGCTTATTATTTATCATTACTATTATCACCTTGTGTTGATCCCTTTGTACAGTGAGTTGATCATGTGTAGATAATTCATCCCACTTCTTCTGTTTGACCATCTCCTTCACCTCGTCTATTGGAAGATCCACGCGATAGTTAAAATCTCCACACCAGAACACGTAATCATGTGAGCTCACTTTACGACCCTTTGAAAACACAATAGAAGGGATAATCGTGTCAGTGGATTCGTCCAAAGGCTGTTATAAATTCCACATTAAAGCTACGGTAATACGAGCAACATAAACATGCGAATCGTCTCCCAACATTGCTGCAAAACGAGTTAAACAGCGATGCTGCGCGGTTTTCATCCCAGCAAAAAATCTGTCTCGCAACAAAAAGTGTGGTGCAAGTAGAAGTCCGTTCTACTTTTTGCAACAAAATCACCAAATTCTGCGCGGTTTACCACTCCAAAGCAAACTTGTTTTGCAACAAGCTTACTCCCCGACGCTCCTGATTGGTTGAGAGTCTCCGTAACGTCGAAGGGGCTCAAAGGTCATCCAAGGTGCAACAACAAACGACATGGTGCAGGGAGAAATTGAACGAGAGATTTCGCTTTCTACAACTCGTAATGCAGCAATGTGGCAATGTTGCTCGTTTTACTCTAGCTTAAGAGATAGGATCGAGTGTTTAAAATTCAGTAGATTTCTTTCCCGCCGTGATACTGATGAATCTCGGCCTTATTCTCGATATTTATGGAGATAATCGTACTGTTTACTGTTTACTTTTTAACTAACTGCGGGCATGGTTTTTCGGATACCTATTCCGAGATTTTTCCGCATCTACGACAAGACAAGTCGCGATCGAAACTGAATCTGCAAGTTAAACCTGATTTTAGATGTTCCACACGATGCTGCTCCTCGTGGATTGACAACAAAAATATTTCTACGATCATATGCAAAAAATTACACTGATACTTGCATGAGTAGCACGGGATTTCGTAACTTTTTGAGACCGGAATCCAATGTTATTCAAGTAGATTTTGAAAAAGGGGGGAAAATATGCAGACAAACCATTGGGAATGCAATCCTGCTGATAATGTCGTGATAGTCACTGTTCCGTTCCTTGACGTTGGACTGTCCCGCAGCCAGGTGGGAGCAGACAAAGCAGAGTGACGTAGCGTGAAGCTGTAGGGTGATGGCCACGCCCCCCTTGTTTCCTGTACTACCCCCCAGTCCAGTCTTCACACTTGACACCGCCACGTCTCTGTGACACAACTCAGTGTAAGTTAAGTGGGACGGACAACAACAAACAATCCACAATTGAACAACACACGGAGAACATGGACTACGCTAAAAGCATAGAGCGCGGTGTAAATGAATGGAAAAGACGCTTATTTTAAGAATCCTGGCATTCAACTGTGGTCAGGAATTCGGCTAACAAGCGCAACGAACTCCCACGAATTTACCAACCAATCATAAAATTCCAGAGAACACCCAACTGTTCCTGCCACATTTCTCTAATAACGGCGGTAATAGCAGCCTTAATTCTTAACGTGTTTAAAACTTTATAAACAATCAGTTTAAACCTAAAATGTATCGAGTTAAACTGCTTACGGTTTGCACAAGCCGAAGTATTGGGAACGTTCACGGAAATTGTTATATTTTGATCCTCTGATTGACCGAATCAAAATGTTCCGAGCTGTATTAAAACGTAGGCCGCATACTCTTTAACTAACTAACCCATGATTTGCTGCTTAAAACAGCTCGTCAAAATAAAAATGGAATCCAGTAAGTAAGTAGTTAATAAGTAATGAATGAAATTTTAATTCTGCCTGGACTAGCGTTTAGTGAGCCACGGCCTAGGTCCTGCATCCTCTTTTGGCTACGCGTAAGTACAGGGACAGAAAACGTACTCTAAAATTGCCTTGTTCTGAGTTTATCATTACTAAAACCAGAAATGGAATAGAATCAAACTGGTTACTGCTTTCATTGGCGGACACTCGGTTTAAGAAACAAGTTGCGTAGCTGATAACATAGTTGTAACGTCTGATAACAGTAAGCTAGAAAAACACAGGACTTCAGTGACATCATCGCAGATGCGATGACAACGACAAAAAGTGATATGTAGAGAGAAAGTTGAAGGAGAGAGGTTTAGAAAAATAGACTGAGACAGAAATTGTTGCTACAAACAGGAAAGTTTGGAAACGACGAGCGAGCAGCCCAACCATCCACTGACGAAAAATGAACAATGGAGATGACGATAATAACAAAAAAGACGACGAATTTGACTGCCTAATGTGTTATAAACGCAGACTAAAAAGTATTTTGGAAAGTGCTTCATGGAGAGTTTGAATTTAGAGCCGCCTTTCCCAGTTTGCACCTTTTACTTCAAACCATGACAGCCCAGAAAATAGACATAGGCTAGGTCAATACAAGATACATCTGCATGTAACGCACCTCAAATATGGCACCAGGTGTGGTCGGATAAACACGAACAAACAAACCCCGACAAGCTGCTCGCAGGTAACCAGTACATAAGGGGTGTCACGTGAGATCACCCGCCGCAGTTCCTCGCCCCAGGCCTTCCGCTGATTGGCACTAAGATTAAGAATCTTTGATTAATAAATAGCATTCAAACGAGAAATACAAGACATCAAACGACTAAAGTTCCAAAGATCTGTATTTTAAGAAAATCAAAGCTGAAAAAATTAATGTTCGTTCTATCAAATACCGAGTCAAACAATATTTTTTTCTTTTTTTTTTGTTCAATTTGTGTAAACCAAACGGAACTCAGTATAAAGAAAACTAAGCTGAATTACTGTAGTATAAAACAGAAGGAGTTCAAAGTTTACGTTGGGACCAAAGAAAAACCTGTTTTGTGGAAAAAATTGCCTTCCATGTATGGCTTGATTGACTTCTATGAGCTGATGTACTTCAGTTGTAAAACCAGTCAAAATTAAAAATTAACAACCGGAGGCTAATAACTACAAAAAAAAGTACAAATACCTTGTGGAAACGATGTTAGAAGCATTGAGATCTACAAGTTCCTCGAAACCGATAGCGAATATGTCTGTAGGGGGAATCTTAAAATCTACCCCTGGGTCTTCTGTGTATCCGCTGGCCGGCAGTGACTTGTGAAATTCCAGCAGCCAATCGTGCATGGTCTGTTGCTTGTGGGCAATACTGCGGAAATGTCGCCCTCCGTTAACGTTCCAAGTGCCGACACAAACTCGAATGTTTGACCACGTGGTGTAGTCCAAGTGCCTGTCAACCAACTCGCGGAGGATTGTGGGTGAAGCTGGTGATTTGGAAAATATAATGATAGCAATCTTCTAAACTGACCTTAAGCAACAATCAAAAACGTTTAGACATTGGATTTTACCTAAACTTTAAGTATTTTTTAATGGCGAGGTACGACAATTAGAGAGAGCTTTAACATCAGTAATACAATTAAGACAACAAGCCCCGGTGATTATTTTCTGCAAAAGGCTTTTCCTTGAGCTATATTTGGGATGGCTGAACTTCCATATGTTGATGCAAACAATAAAGGTTTGGTTCACCTTTGAGTATTGTAGAAACACTAGGGAGGAGTCAATACAGAGAGGTTTATGTGTAATGATGCAGGTTTGCATAAGTTTTCTTACTCCCAGCAGGTGATTCAGATCACAAACTGCCCAATATACTACTTATGATAAAGCAAAGAAAGATCGCCTTCGTCAATTTACTGTTAAAGGATGTGATCATAGTCATATTTCTACTGACTTAAATGCGGTATAATACTAGAGATTTTACACCACTAGACAACTTTTTGACTACCAGTGCAAACACTGTGAAACTCCGGAAATAAGCCATTCTTGGAAATCCTGGGCGTCAAGGGAGGGAAAAATAGAAAAAACCGCAAAAGAAAAAAAAGAGGAAGGAAGGACGAGAAAGAGGAAAGGGAAAAGAAAAAGGACATCTCCTATTTTCTCTTCTTCTCTCTTTTCCCTTTTCCCCGACGCCATGGATTCCGAAGGTTGACTGAATAACCCAAAGCTTGGCCAGTTTTCGTTGTGGACCTTCTAAATCAAGAAAAGAATAGGCGTGCGATAACGATGAAACCCCAGTAGCGAAAATGTAATCGAAGGCTAATCCTATTACAAGCTCACGGGCTTAGACTCAGGATTCATATATTTGGAAGACTTATTGAGGTAAGCTATTTCGGAATTTTACGGGAAACATGTTTAAGTTTTGAATCACTTGCATGTTACTTAAACCACTCACAGTGCAAGAATGAAGAGTACAAGAGTGCGCGTGCGCGCTCTCCAAGTTCGCCAACAAATGTGTTGCCTAACAACAGCATATCGATCGCTTCCTGTTTGCTTCCATCTTGGAAGTTGCTTCGAATCGTTCTGCGTACGGACTTCGCTCCATCTCGCAACTTGTTGACAACCTGTTATCAGTGACAATTTTACAGAAAATGCACATTTTTGTTAGAAAAGCTTGTCAAGCTGGTAGTCTTACTTGTAGGAAAAAAAGACTGCATTTGCACGAATTCCCTCGTTCCGACGGCATATTGGACGCACAAGTGAATGAGGAACTAGAAACAGAAAAGAAAACGAACAGAAGGGAGAAGAGGAGGAGGCAAACTGAAAGGAAAGGGGGGTGGGGGGAGGGGAGGAAGGAAATGGAAAAAAAGGGGTAAGAGGGGGGTCTTCTCCCTCCTCACCCCTCTCCCCTCCCCTTCATTTTTTCGTTCCAGTCTCTCCTTCGCTCGCCCATCCAATATGGCGTCGAATGAGCGAACTCGAGCGATTGCCGGCTTTTTCGTCCACAAACAAGACTCGACCAGCTTTGCAGGCTATGCTAGAACAATCTCAGAACTAACAATAGTTCAAGTATGAGTAGAAACTTTAACGCTTCCTCTGCATTTTGTCTGTACGAGTAACGACTGGTAAAAATTCTTTCAGTTCACATTGTAATACGTAATCAACGGACATACCATGTATGACTGAAACAATCTTTAGCTCTTACCCTCGCCTTTCCATCAAGCGCGCCGGTGCCAACATATATTCGACTGATATGGTCACCATTCTGCTGCCACATCTGTCGAAAGGCTTCCTGGAATCGCGACACCAGGGACGGTTTGCCATCGAGTCCTAAGCTCTTAATCTGCTGCTGCAAAATCTGATGCAGGATTAAAAGAACATGATCAACCGTGAATACACTCAAAACTCATTCATACTGATGAAGAAACGCTAGAAATTGAAGTTTTTTCTCCATATACGTCATGTGCCGGCCTTTGTAAATGAAATTATTATTACTATTATTTATATTACTATTATTATTATTATTATTATTATTATTATTATTATTATTATATTACTGTTTTGTTGTTATTACAATTACTTTTATCATCATTATCGTTGTTATCATTTATAAAAATATGGCAACACCTGTAGTCACTGTAAATATTCATTTATATGCCGATAGAGTTATATAGGTATTAATAAAAATGTGTTCATTTTATTTTCTATTTCTTGTAAACTTGTAATCTAGTAACTTTATTTATACACGGTAAAATACATCATGTCTTAAATATTTCTTACAAATTTATCAAGAAATATAACTAAAAGTTCAATTTATGATGCCTACTCCAATCAAGGTATTTGATAGTATGATTTGTTTGGCAGCCCTCACTTGAGAGTTTACGAAATTCGATGTTAGTTTAAATTCTGTCCAGTTGCTAGGGTCCTCAGAACGAATTACCTCTATTTTTAGAACATCTCTCTCATGCATGAGGTTTTTTTTTCAATTGGAGTTTATCCAAGGAGATTTGGATAAACGAACTCGCTTAGATTTTAAAGGTGTATGCTTATCGATAAGTCTTCGATATATTCAAGAAACATTTCATTTCTATTTGGTCGAGTAAAGCGAATTTACTTACCTCCAGCCCAAAATACGTTTGTACGTTATTTGTGCGATCAATACAGTCCAGACAATTAATCCGTAGCACACCTCGCTGACGACTAAAAGAAGAAAAGACGGTTTTAGTTTGCAGAACATTTAGAAGCACTCTAATCTACTTTGTTATGCTCCTCCTAAAAACACAGGAGATCAAAAAAACTGTCAGACTATTACAACTTCTCAGTGCCATTACCAACAGTGTAAGATAGCCCTGCACAACAAAGTTTTCATTTTTGTTTGTGTGAACTACGAGTTTCACGACTGATCATTGGTTTGTAAGACACCTGTCCTAGAAAAACAAACCTCAACACGCTCTCCCCACGAGCATGAAACATCTTGAACTCCTCAAGAAACGGCTGAGCCTTGTCTCTGAGAATTACTAGTTTCTCCGCACGTCCACCGCCCATTCGATGATAGTCGAAACAGATCATTGGGGTGTCGTGGCCATGAATCGAATCCTTCAGCTGGTCCTATAGATAATATCAGTATTAAAACGATACCGTAAAACCGCTAAAAGAAGTCCAAGGAAATCTTGAGAAAAAGATAGTATTTTTACAGTGTTGTGTAGCCCTTGGGGGTTCCGAAACAAAGAAGTAAACAACCAAGGGCGGGTCGGGGAGAGGGGGAGGGGGGGGGGGGGGTTGGATCGTTGTAGGTTTCTGGGCAACTACCCACCCCTCCCTAACGCTAGCCTAAGGGAGAAGGGGCGGGGTGTGATTTCATCGACTGAAGGCACTCTTGAGTGTTCAATTGTGGCTGAAAGTGAAGACAACAATGCAGAAAATATCTTTGAAGAAGAGCCTGAAGGTCAAAAAGAACAGATCAACTAGAAAGTAAACCATCCACCAGAGTTAGCAAAACTGATCTCAAAAAGAAGCCCATGTTAGAATGAAAGGGAAAGAACCCTTTCGAAGGGTTTTTAGTAGAAAACAAACCCATGGGCTTCTTTTCGAGGCTTTTCGGTTTGTTGGCTGGTATACGATTAGACTGAAGTAAGGAATAACATTTGAAAATAACAATCACATAAAAACATACATGGGGGGGGGGGTTAAGTACACCTTGGAAGTGGGGATGGGACGGGAAGTGGAAGAGTGAATAATGTCAGTTTCCGTTACAAAACAGCAAACCTACTAACACAGATTTTGTCTCCTCCTCTTAGTACATTCTAGGTGTAAAACGCTGAGTGAATTAAGACAAAAGTAAGTTGTTGGGGAGAAACAGTATAAATTAAAGCAATACCATGAACAGTACATGAAGATGTTAACGTACCGACAAGATACAAAAACACCTCACTATTCAGTTAGATTTAATTACAATTTCATAATCCAATTATAGATTCAATTATTTTCAGAATTTCACAATTCGGCCGGTTGGACCTGATTAGAACCCAAAATCGATGATTGAACTGTTATTGATTATTGCATGTGGTTGCGATGTCTCCTAGTGGCAGTTCCATGCAAAGGGTGCGAGATGATCTCAGATTCAAGAATTATCATCACAAAGTCTGCATGAGACAAGCAGACTTATAAGAGTTCGCCGCACCTGCAGTCAGTCCTGAGACAAGTTACATCCAAATGTTTCTCGTCAGCAGAAATAGTGAAATAGGAGCAGAAAGCTTCAATCTGGACATAATGGTACAGAATAAAGTTTCGGTGCGGAATTATCTGATATTTTTTTCGTTTTCCCACTTCCCCTTTTTGTTAATATTCCTCTAAGTACCAAGAGCCACATCCAGTGTTAAGCCAGTGAGCAGAATTAAGACACGTGCGTTCGTGTATAACAGTTTATTACAAGGTTTTATTGCTGAGCGGTGATTTTTGAAAATAATGTTTTTGCCTGGAATTATATTTTGGCCTTCCGTCAATCATAAAATTAGCAAAATTACCGCTGATTCCAACGGCCATAGACTCATCGACTGTGTGTTGAATATACACAAATATACCTGCGAGAACGATAACAAGTCCGGCCGAACCTAACGTGGCTAACACTGTAAAACGAGTCTCTAGTCACTGTAATCAGCGGCAACTAGGAATACAGAGCCAGACTATTTTGAAACTGCTATCTTGTACTGATTGAGGTGACGTTTTTGCGAAGTCAAAGCTAAACTTTTTTTAGACACTTCCATGGCTTAGTAATGAAATTTACGAGCAATTCTTGTGCGATTTTTGCTATCCCGGAATTTACATGCACATACATGTACAGTTTGCATTACGCCACACAAATTCTTTTATATTTTTTTTAGCAATAACTTCACCTGTACTTGATATATGGTAGCAAGCTAAGAACTGTTACATTTGCCAATTGAACTTGCTCTTAATTTCTAACAATTTCGATAGTTTTTCGAATGCAATCAAATAACTTACCAGATTTTCAAAAAAAACCGCCAGCTTGTCTTTTAAAACTGTAATAACTGATGTAAGAAACGTGTTGTGTACCTGAAAAGCAACACTCAGTAAGTTTTCTCCTTCTTTACAGCCAAGCAAGTTAATCAGCAGTTGTTGACCATACAATGTCTTTAGACTTGAGAGGTGTCTGCAACCATAAAACGTATGCACGATTATCAACTAAAAACTATGATTCACTAAGATTTCCAAACCGTAATAGGGGAGGCATTGCCTCATAATTGTCTCTGTTTACCTGTCAAAGGCAGGAGAAGAGGCTTCAAAACCCCTGGAAAGGCGTACTTTGTGTGATCCAACCTGTCAACACATCAAAATAATCATAAGTAGTTTCGTTGTAGCTAATACTAGAAGGCTTACAAGTTGTGTTAGGTTTCGCGGTGGTTTCAATAATTTCGTGTAAGTTAGTTTTTTTATTCATTTACCTTACCAGTATATATAAGGACCGAGACTTCTGTAGAAACTCCCAATTATTAAAAACTTCTTCGTTTTAGTCAAACTTAGATAGATAGATAGCTGGACAGTTACTAATAACTTAGTTGTTTAATTGGTAAGTTGGTTGTTACGTTAGTTAGTTAGCTGGTTAGTAAGTTAGTTAGTAAGTCAGTGAGTTAGCTAGCTAGTTAGTAAGTTAGTTAGTAAGTCAGTGAGTTAGCTAGCTAGTTAGTAAGTTAGTTAGTAAGTCAGTGAGTTAGCTAGCTAGTTAGTAAGTTAGTTAGTAAGTCAGTGAGTTAGCTAGCTAGTTAGTAAGTTAGTTAGTAAGTCAGTGAGTTAGCTAGCTAGTTAGTAAGTTAGTTAGTAAGTCAGTGAGTTAGCTAGCTAGTTAGTAAGTTAGTTAGTAA
>JAOBYE010722911.1:0-10419 GCA_025403585.1 Parazoanthus swiftii
GGGGTAGAATGCCCACGACCTGTAGCTCGTAAACTGTTAAAGTGAACACAAAGAATCTTGGAAGATATATTCAACTTCTCAATCTAAGCAATTCGAATTATCTTTTGATGGACAAATGACGTAATATGACGCCATGAAGATCTCTTTTATATATCGTGGAGGCTAACGTTTAATAGAAGGAACTTTGCAATACAGTGTACATATACAGACTTACAGACCTCATAGTTATGGTCAGTATTTTACGTTTTACACATATTCATGCAATAAAAGGTAAGCTAAAGATTAAAGTAGATAGGTACAAAGCTGTTTTAATTATTCTCCAATAATAACTTTTCCTGAACTTAGTTAGAGTTGAATATTTTATATAAAGAAGCTGCTTCAGATAGTTTAATTAAACCGACGTATGACGCAGGGCCGTAGCAAGGGGTAGGGCCGGGGGGGCCGTGCCCCCCCAGTTTTTTCCCAAGCAAATGTGTCAATGGTATCAAGCTCAGAATATTGCTCCAAGTTTGAGAAAAACTTGTCATATTTTACTAGTTTTAGACACTTTGATTTTGTTTCAAATGGCATTTAAAACCCAGGAAACACGTTTTTAGACAAACTTATTTTCAAAATTTCCCCGGGGAGCATGCCCCCGGACCCCCATAAAAGACTCATACCTTCGGCTCTTGGCGGTGCCCCCCCAGTTTTCCAAGGCTTGCTACGGCCCTAATGACGCTCCTTAAACTCAGTGATCCAGTCGCTGGTTTGTTTCATACCCCCAAGTAGAGGGTTGTTTATTTTACACCCCTCAGTAAAAATACCATCATCGCCCCATTTAATACACTTACTAACTGACCAGGAACACAATGTGGCGGAGAGTTCTTGTTAAAAAAAGGGAGGTTTATTTAATTTTGCTCTTTGTTCAATTTTTGCGTACTTGTATAATTAGCCCCCAAAATTTAAATCGTTCATAAATTTGGGCAACTTGAGCCTTACTGTTCTTATAAAAAAAGAAAAAAAAAGCCGTGTAGTTTTAAAAATTGTTCGCTTTGCCCTGCGAAAAATGGCACTTTCCGGTCCACCCCTTTTGCTAATTTTTTCGGCTTTGCTCCAGTCTTTCCCGTCCAACTGCCTTCAGCCTCGTCACACGTGCGGACGGGCTTCGGCGAGGCGGGGGAAAATGGCGGACGACAAAGAAAGCGAGGATTCGAAGGACGATTCTCGCAAAGGCGAGGGGGAGGATTCCTTCCTAAATGGCGAGGAAGACGATAATGAGAGCTTTGACGACCCCGAGGGTTTTATAGATGACATTACCGATGAAGGTATGAACACGAATTACAGCTTTGTACCGGCGAAATGATTGAACACGTTTACACTGAATAGTGAATTGGCGAATATGAAGCTGGTTTATATGGTACAACAAAGCTGATGGTTTTGTCTACATAAAAAGCTGGAATAGCAATAACAGATGGTCTTTGTTGGAGCCGTTTGATAAGATGCTGAACTATATATACACGAAAGATATATTGTATGACCTTTTGCTTATAATGAATGGTTTCACCTCGGAAGAAATATTTAGGGGTGTACAATTATGCGTACCTTCACATTTCACTCTACTTTGACTCGTCTCTTGTGTGTTGAGTGATCACCGCAGAGACAGTAATAGTAACCAGTTGGAAAATGAGGAACAACCAATTACTTTTTTGGCTGCGATTTCTTGTTGAAATGCCATTTGTTGGCGGGAGTTTCTCCAGCATTAAATTATAATTTGCCCAGCTTTTTCATACCGGTATTTGGAATCCAGAGGCTATGCAATTGCACGATCTTAAGTTATCCCCTATCAAACTAGCCTCCGGGGTTGTAAAATGTAGGATGGCTGTTTTTAAAAGGGAGAACTTAGGCCACTATGTTCTTCAACAGGATTGTTGCTGCTCTCCATGGATTTTCTTTAGAATATGGTTAATACTAATACAGTATAGAACCAGTTCGTAGGTTTCTTAATTTGCTGGTTTTCCCTTTTAAAGGGACTGGTCACAAATTAGCAGGGGGGGGGGAGGTAGAAAAGGGGGAGGGTTGCAAATTTTCAACTGCAAAGAAAACAGACAGTCAAAGAATGAAATAGACCATTGTACAATTTCCATATCTGTCTTGGTTGTGGAGCAGTTGCAACAAATACATGTATTAACAGCAAGTGTGTGGGAAATTGGTCAACTTTAAATTTTTGTAACCCGGCTATCATACATCAGATTTTATCAAAAAGGTTGTATTTTAAAAGGTATTGTTATGGAAATTATATCTTCAAAATAAGAAGAATATTTAACTTTTGTAATCAAAGTGTTAAAATTTTATGCAAACCCTAAAGTTTGGATTCAAGGACTCATTTGTATGGAGTTTTGAAATTTTGATTACAAACATTCTAGCCTTGGCCTATTCTTTCTGTTTTTTGTATTTTTTTTGTATTTTTTTTTTGTTTTTTGTATTTTTTTTTGTTTTTATATTTTTTTATATTTTTTATTATTGGCCTTGGCCTATTTCTGTTTTTTGTATAATTTTTGTGTTGATACCTTATAAAAGACAACTTTTCTTCAGTAACTAGTGGAGTTACAGGAGTTGAAAATTGGACAATTTTCCATACATTAGCTGTAGTTTTTGCCACGACTGCCCCCAAACCAAGATGGCAACAGAAACCATGCAGTGGTCTGTTATACAGCCACAATGGGAGGTTGCACTTTTTAGCTCTGGCTAATTTGGAACTTTAGCCACCCCTTTTTATATTTTTATCCAGTAGTGAGCATCAAGAATTGCCTTGAGTGCATATTTTTGAGATATTATTAAAGTTTTTTATTTTGTTACAGAACTTTTAGGTGACATTCTCAGGCAAAAACCTAAAGCAGTTGAAGGAACAGACAATATTATTGTTGTGGACAATGTGCCCTGTGTGGGACCTGAACGAGTGGAGAAGTTGAAGAATGTTATTCGAAAAGTTTTCACTAAGTTTGGCAAGATTAGGACTGAGTATTATCCTGAAGAAAATGGTCAAACAAAGGGGTAAGAAAGCCTTCATTTTAGTTACGATACAGCCATTGTTAATGATTTGTCAACTGTGCACTTGTACACAAAATTGTGCACAACTGTAATCTTTAATGTTGCTTTGAAGGTTATGGCAAAGATTTGGGCAAAATGTATTTGAGCATATTGAAACAAGTTGCAAGTTAGAAGGTCCTTGGTTTGATCTAAGCTCTGGTTGAGGGTTAAACTTTAGCCAACCTTCTTTCACCACACAGTCCATGGATAAGGATGTTTAGCTGTTGTCTTGTCTCTTAGAATGCTAGCCTAGAGGGCTTAAAACAACCATGCACTTTTTAAAATGAGTAGGATAATCCCTGTGTTGTGATGAGGGCCACAGACTGTAATTGTATGCAGAAATGTTACCCTCAATAAATAAAGTGTCTTTGCTCTTTGTTTTTCTCTCTTATCCATATTCATTTCAAACTTATTCCAAATTTTTTGGGATAAAACCCCATGAAAAACAAAGTGGCTGTAACATTTGGTATATTTGAGGTTAAGGAAACAGTAGGTCCAAATGATGATCTAATCATAAGTAAGAAGTTTTTTAATTTCCTCACCAAGAGACCTGTACATTTAACAGCAAACAGTTGACTTTGAAGAGACTTTGAAGTTGCTGTTAGCAGATCTGAAATCTAAAATGGAGATCTTGAGATTTAAATTGTAGTTACTTCACTCTGTTTATATTCCTTGGCTCACTGAGTTGCTCTGTGTGAGCAATTAACACTCGCCTTTTTTTCAGGATTTTCCATAAGATGCCATCCTGGAAGTGACCAGTCAGAGTTTGCTAACTAATTTAACCAGCCTTACATGTATAATCCTTATTGTTTTTTATGATGCTTAAGTTTCACTTGTTGCTTGTTAAACATTTTCTTATACCAGTGAAACTATTTTTGCTACAGGTACATTTTTCTGGAATACACCAACACCAAAGATGCGGCTCAAGCTGTGAAGACAGCGAATGGTTACAAACTGGACAAACACCATATATTTGCCGTAAATCATTTTGATGACTTTGAAAGGTGAGTAGTTACAATACATGTTATTTATTGTACCAGATGTAACAAAGTTTTTTGAAGTATTGCAGGGGCAAATACTGGTTCATACATGCAAGTTTTACTCACAAGTCTTTTGAAAGTCATGAATATTCTAACAGAGGTACTTGCAAGTTGGTTCATCAAATACACAAATACTTGTGAGATGTAATGTTACTCATGGACAGTAGTGTATATGTTACAGTGTGTGTCTGTTAACCTTGATCTAAAATTTGATAGTAATGGTTGCACTGTCTGTCTGCCTGGTAAAACACACATTTAATTGTTTTTATAATAATGTTGAGGTATTAAAACTTTCTCTTTCAGATGACATGCATTTTCACAAAACTTTGTGCCAATAACTCCAAAGTTGACACATACACTGTATCATGCCAAGGAAAAAACAAAAATATCTGTGTGTTCTTGATTTGTAAATTAATATACTTTTCTTTTTTATAGATTAGTGAATCTGAAGGAAGACTGGGAGCCGCCAGCAAAACAATCTTATGTTGAGCAGGTATGCACAGCAGTTTTTCTGTTGAGCAAGTGATTTTTTGTGAGATTTCTTCAGCTGTGACCAATAGGTTAACATACCTGCCCAGTGTTTTTCTTAAGGTTTGGGAAATGGGGTACACTAAGTGGGAAAGCAGGTACACCTGGGTTGGAAGTCATCAAGTGCCGAAGGTGCAAACATCTAGAGGGGTCTGGGGGCATCCCCCAGAACATTTTTGAAATTTAGAGTCCTGGAAAATGATGCAATTTTGTGCATCTGGTGACATTAAAAAAACTTGCCAGACACCATTGCTGGGGAAAGGCGGTACAGCTACGGGGGAACGTCCGTACAATGTACTGGTGTACCTGCCTTAAGAAAAACACTGCTGCCCAAGGATGGTGTGGCGAAAGAAGGTCACGTAAATATTGAATCCCATGGCCAAGCCAGGATATGGGTCCTGGACGTTCAAGTCAGCAGTACTGAGCTACAATGTACAATAATATTGCACACACAAACTTGAGGGCAAAAGATTTGAAACTAAAACATTTTATGTTTCAGGACAACCTTCGTTCATGGCTACTGGATCCTGATTGTAATGATGAGTATTCTGTGATTCATGCTGGGGGAGAGAAAGTCTCTATTCTCTGGAACACTCCACAAGAATCTGTTTTGGTCAGGGAGAGAGCAGTAAGTTTTTTTGTTGTACCATCTATTAATGAGTGTCAGTTTCAGAAAGTGGAGCAGGTAGTTAGAGGAGAGTCCACTGGATCTAAAGATATATGACAATAAAAGTTTTTTAAAAAATTGCACAAAATAATAAACATTCATTTTTTTCATTACTTCATGATAATTAGTTTAAATTGCTGTGGTATCTTGAGTCAAAGTGGTTTTTGAGAACAGATTTAAGAAATACCAAAAACTTAATGAGAGACTTCTTCTCATTGATTGACAGTTTCAAATCTGGTATAACACTTGACACAAATGAGTAAAATGCTGTAAATTAAGTTTGCAGACATCCACAATTCCTGCTGGTTTTGATTTTCAGTAGTTCAAACATTTCAACTGTGTTTTAGAAGCTATTGAAAAATGAAAAGTGTGGTGCAGACACAGTGTTCAAGTGGAAGGGTCAAATTCTCCCCAAAGTTTATGAAGAATCAAGAGAAATAACTTAAAAACGATATAGAACTTGGTCAAAAATCACTTTTATCATGTTTGCACTGGTGTTCAATTGTACTTTTTTAATGTGTGCACTTTGTGATTACATGGCATGATTTAAACAATCAGTATGCTAGATGCTAGACAAATGCAAAATTGCTGAACAATCAGTATTCTAGTATGCTAGACAAATGCAAAATTGCTGAACTTTAAATGATTATACCATGGTTGTAGTTATCAAGCTTGAAATTCTGAATTGGTTAATACAATTAGAGTCTCGAACTGTAGGGTTTTGGAAGCAAATGTGAAAGTGCAAGCACCTTAATATATAAACTTATTCGCTTTTTATGTCAGAATTGGACAGAAACCTATGTGAGATGGTCACCGCAGGGTACCTACCTGGCAACGTTCCATCAACAGGGCATTGCTCTGTGGGGTGGGGATGAGTTCAAACGCATTGGCAGGTTCAGCCATTCAGGGGTTCAATTGATAGACTTCTCACCATGCGAAAGGTATAATTTGTATAATTATAATTTATAATATCTAATTGTATGGCAGAACTTTATCATCTTTATGTAACCTTCCAGTTCATTACTGCTTTGACTTTGTTACCTTGCTCACATTTTTTTGTATGTCAACACTGAAGCAAATGATGAAGTTTTGTTTTGCCAGTTCTGCTACTGAGTTCAGTGATGAGAACTGTTGTTCAAAAACAAGCTGATGCTTAACTCTAATGATAATAATTAGTTGGGTCTGTAACAAACATGAACCAAAGTATCTGGGGAATAAACATTTAGCCTTTGAAATTGCTCTGAATAATACCTTGCTGAGAAATTGTACTATACACTGCATGTACCTTAAAGAATATCCAGACCTAGATAGAATACAACCCTTAAACTAAAAGAAACTAAATAATGTTACTTTTGTCAAACATTTGAGAGATGTTTAGTAATGATTGCATGTACCATCATAATTTGGAGCTTTTAACTTATTAGTAAGAAAATACCCATTTAAAGAAAACTTCTGCATTTGCTGAAGGAACCCCTTGGAAATACCAAAAAGTTAATCATACCTGAAAACATACATGTATCATGAGCGCCCCCCAACTCCAACTGTAGAAAGTACCACCTTCTCTGGCCGAAGTTACCCTTCAGCATTATCAACATTGCCCCTCGTGCCTATGAAACTTTTTGGTCACCACATTTGTAGTAGATAACAGTATATATATTTGTTAGGATTATTCAAGGAAAGTTTGAGTTTTGAAAAAAAACAGTTAGTTTTTGCTTCTGGGTATTCATGAGTGCTCTCCTGTTTGTTTTTTTTACAGATACCTGGTGACCTTTAGTCCTCTGCCAGATAATCCTGAAGATCCTCAGGTAATGAGTTCAGAAAAAGATCCAGAATTCTGAGAAGGGGGATAAGGGGTTAAAATGTACTGTAGATAACAACAAGAGAAGAAACTGAAAGGTTTTTTTTTTGGTTGCCTTGTCTCTTAGTTTTTTTTGTGAACAAAAAAGTTTAGTGTATCCTTTGGGATACTCAAAGCTAGTATTTTTCTACTGCATCGTTTCGGTTTTGAGAGCGAATGCACTAATATGCATTTTGGTAGAGGCTGTTTGTGCCGTCTTTAATAATGATTTGTTAACTGTTTTTGTAGGCTATTATTGTTTGGGAGATCAGAACAGGAATGAAGAAAAGAGGATTCATTTGTGGCGACCAGTCCCAGTGGCCAGTCTTCAAGTAAGTATCTCTATAATTATGGCTTTTGGATTTTTTTTGTATTTTCAGAGTTTGTAATTAAAATAAGTCTTGTGGTTGAAAGCAAAATACTGCAAATAGTTTTTGAAAAATCATCAAGAGTTTGTGTCTGCTATTTACAGAGGAATTATCTTTTCTAATTTTGGACAATATTTTCTGTTTTAAAGGTGGAGTCATGATGGAAAATACTTTGCAAGGATTGGAGAATCTGACAGCATTAGTGTTTACGAAACTCCAGTAAGTGACAAATGTATTAATTGAATAATAATAATAATAATAATAACAACAGCAACAACAACAACAACATAAATGGTAATATTAATGATAGTAGTAAAAGTATGTGGTTCTAGTTGCACTGGGGGGGGGGAACAGGTGCATTACTCCTCTAGTCAAGTTGTGTTACTGATACAATGAACATGTAGAATGTCAGGTTGTGTTAGTGTACAATCGCTTGCAAGGATTAGTTTTTGAGAGTTCTGGAGAAACACAACTGTGAATCATGAAAAGGCCCTCCACTACAATTTCATATCTATATGGATAGGAGTTTTTTGATTTCTTGTGAAACTTAGGCTTAATGATGTAGCTGTGTCGACACCAATATTATGCTGGTGATGCAGTGGTCGAGCATGTCTGACTCTTAGCCCAAAATTTGTTAGTTCAAAAACTGGCCTGACCACTGTGTTGTGTCCTTAAACAAGACACTTGACTTGCTTCAGTCAACTCTGATATAACAATGAGTATCAGTGTCTGCTAGGGGCTAACCTGCGATGGACTAGAGTCCTGTCCAGGGAGTCACAGACTTTCACAGAAATGGGAAATGAGTGTCAAACTTGCCTGGGAAAAGGTTCAACTTTAAGCTCCAAAAAGAAACCTAAAAAACAACTTTTGGTGAAAACATTTAAGGCAGGTTGAGTAACTGGAACCACATACTGCATATATTGTTTTATACGGCAGATGATGAAAGTTTGTTTTGCCAGTTCTGCTGCTGAGATACAGTGATGAGAACTGTTGTTCAAAAACAAGCTGATGCTTCAATTTCTGAATGTTTGTAGTGAATGATTGATAAACTACCTTGAGTTCATTATATGTCCCAGTGACCATAAACAATAACTTCAAGTTGGGGTCAAGTTACAGGTTCTAGTACATTTGCTGTTTTTCAGCCATTTTTGGCCTCAACCCAAAGATTTTAATGACAGCCACTGGGGCATAGTATAAAAGTGGTCTATTCAAGATTTCAAATTTAATACTAATACTGTATTTGGGTTTTTTATTTTAGTCATTTGGTTTGTTGGACAAGAAGAGTCTAAAGATTGAAGGTGTAAGGTGAGCTGAGAGTATCCTGTCTGAGAAGAAGAAGAGGAACCCTTTATTGAAACCATGCTCTTTTTGTTAATTGTGTAAATTAAAAAATAAAATATAAATAAAGCCACTGTGCTGTAGCAAGGTGTTGTGTAGAAATATTCAGTTTAGTATTAATGGATTCTAGACCATGATAGAGCTTGTTAGTTCGATGTTGTAATATATGCCAAAGAAAATAATTATTTCTTTGATTTTTTTTTCTCTTGTGCATGAAACTTTAATTTTTAGCTGACTAATGTATATCATTGTTCTGTCAAAATTAGGGAATTTGCATGGTCACCTGGAGCAAATATGTTGTCCTTCTGGGTTCCGGAGTACAAAGACACGCCCGCTAGGGTTACTATTATGGAGATTCCAAGTCGAAAAGAAGTCAGGGTCAAGAATTTATTCAATGTGTCTGAGGTTTGCAAAACTAATTTTACTGTAGAACTTGCAATCACTTAAAATTGCCCCTTGATATCAAATAATATGGTATTATAAACAAGCACAATGATTTAAATAGAATGTTTTGAAGGTATTGTATACAAACTGAATATTTTATAGATACTGCTTATAGCATTTTTAAGATAATCTTTTCTATGAAAAAAAGAAAATCAGTGCTTTTTATGTGCGCAATGAAAGCTGGGGAACATGTTGAAGTACATGTAAGTGTCAGCTGTTGACAATAGTTTGGTGTCAACTCTTCGGACTGGTTCACACAGCATTCTTACAAGTTTCAGCCTTGTTTTGGCCTTATAGTTTTGAATAGCTGTGCTAGCACCCATTTGTGTTTAGGCTCTAAATTTTTTTACTACAGCAATCCTATATTGGAGCAAGAGCATCCCTTGCTTTCACCTGTTACTGCATCTTTTAATTATTTAGTTGCACGGAAGCTGGGTGGGCAAAACCAGGCAAAGTGAAATCCAAACCAAATTAGCAAGTTCAAATATAATTGGCTGTGTTAGCGCATGTGTAATGAATGCTGGATCCATTTTTTCCCCACATTTGGCGCAGTTCCCCCAGAGTGCAGCTGGGAGCAAAGAAAATTAAAATAAGGCCAGAGCTGGACTGCAGTTAATTGAGCTACTGAATACAAGCCTAGTTGATTCATGACTTGGTCGATGTTTGAGGAAGCATTGTTGATATGCATTACAAAACAGCAGGAACATTTCACTTAAAAGTTTCAGTTCATTCTTTCCTGTAACTTTTCTCTAGAATAGCAAGTAAATACTTTATTTGCATGTACCCGTACTGTAATACATGTATGCTGTTAAACAGATTGCAAAACATAAAAACTAAACAGTTCAATGCATCTAAAATGAATGATGTCTAGTCAAGTTCTGCAAAGTTAGTTGTGGCTACATTTAAAGCAGCTGATGAAGCTTTGTTTTGCCAGTTCTGCTACTGAAATCCAGTGATGAGAACTGTTTATTTAAAACAAGCTGATGCTTTCTGAACATTGTTGCTGCGAGCCGTAAGGCGAGCAGCAACACTATTCTTGACGGGGTTGGCATTTCGGTCAGTTTTATTTTCCAGCCGGTGTCTCGATCTTATGAATGGGCGATGGATGATCCTCTGAACACGCAATACTTT
>JAOBYE010722933.1:0-10417 GCA_025403585.1 Parazoanthus swiftii
GCCACCCCTAATTTGGAGTATAAACTAAAACTCAGTCTTCTTTATTTGTAGCGACAAGGATTCAAAAACAATTTTATATGCGTAACTCGAGGTGGTTAAGGCTGCAACATAATTATGCACGGTTGTTAATTTCACGTTTTAAAAGAGATCTCTGATAAAATGCATCGAGGGAAAATAATTTGCACGCGAGATTTTTTGTTAGTTTTTGTAGTTTAAATTAAGTTAAAGAATTGTCTTGTCGATGCATTTTCAGAGTTTTACGCACGTAGATGATTTGTAAACAATCCCATCGAAAACAAGACCAGTATGTTGATGTCGGATAGTGTGTGTTTGCACCGCTTCAATTTGTTGCACAGCACAACTGTGTGTGAGCCGAAGCTGTTGCTTTCCGTTGTTAACTTTGGTTTTTACATTCTTTAAGTCACATCCTTGCCGGACATCTATTTTTATTGCAAAAGTTTAATTTCACATGTTTACATCATAGCTATGTTTGGGTTGAAAATTGACGGGCGCGGGCAAGAAGAGACTTTGTTGCACGTTGCATATTACATCCATTACATACATGCGGGTGAAATAGAAAGAAACAACTTATTGCTCTCCATGAAATGATCCACTTTCCCGATCTTTTTCAAAAACATGATATTCACTGAGAATCAACTGAGATTTGTAGCCCGCTGGATTTTACAGTATATGTATGAGCCTGGAAACACGCCACTTCAAAAGTATCATAATTTATTGAAATCTGAACTTAGACTGAGGTTCTGTGTTGTAATTTGACAGGAACAGAATTATGGGACAGTGTTGATGAGGAGAACAAGAAGACTGAAAGTGAGTTGATTGGATTACCTCTGTCAGTTAAAATGAATTTCTGTAGAGTTCAGTAAGACTTGTATATTGCAAAGCACTAGGTCTTCACTACAAAAACTGTATGTTCTTGCCGTAATTTTGGCTACATGTATATAAACCAATAGCCTGTGTACATTGTAAGTCAACCTCCCCCCTTTTGAAGCAAAAATCTGGCCATTTTTCTAATTTCACAGTTGATCTCCCAATTTTCACATAATCTATCTGAAGGATAGATAATTTATGTTTGAGATAATATATGACAGACAGATACAATGGTCATTTCTTTTAAATTATTTGGCAGCTTCAAAACCTAACGAAAACCTGGAATTCTTTTTTCCCTTCAGTAATTTGGTTGGTGTTAAGGAACTTTATTATTAGAGACAAAGGTTTTTTAGAAAGTGATGTTCTAGATCAGGTGGTTATTTGAAACTGGAGTGCTTTTAAGGTGAAGATGTTAATTGTGGATGAAACATTGTACAAAATAATATTACTTTCAACATTTAATATGAAATGTTCAGGTTGGGAAAGAAAACCGAGTGAGGATTGGGCAGCAGAGGAGTGGACCCCTTCTATTTCCGAGGTAAGTGAATACAGTGTTCTAGCTAGCTAAAAGAAATGACAAGGTGTCCTAATTTACATATAATTAATATTCATGAGTTCGGCAGTATCAATGATTTTACTGTATTTTACCTGCGTATAATGCACATTTTTTTCTCAAAAATTTTGTCTTTGAAATCGTGATGTGCATTATACACAAAACTTTTTGTTTTCATAGCGAGTAATTGGTATAACAACACAAAAAATACAGTCTTTTGTGAAACACAGAGATTAACTCAAGACAAAAAGTTCGCCTAGCTTCATACATCATTTCAGTCCACATCCATCTCCTTAAACTAGAGTTTCGCGGGTTTACGGTCGCAATTGAAAACCTGTAGCATTTTCTCAAGTATTTCGATGATAAAATAATTAACATGAAAAATTTCCCATTCGGGCTTGGTAAAGGTTTGATCCACTCATTTATCTTTAGGTTTTTTGCACAAATACAGCAAGATTTTGAGTGAGAGAAGATCGTGCAAACATTTGGCGCCATCTTGAATCTTGTCACGTGGCCAGCAAGTGGAGTTTGTTCCAGATCTCCCTGTCCATAAAATGTTACAGGCATCATGAAAATGGATCGTGTTCTTGAATATCGAGTTGAAACATCGACATTTTCAGCATTTTAACTGCAATTTTCACTATATTCTAAAGCTGAGGCTCTGAAAACGACAGGGTACTGGATGAAAATGACGGGGCACTGGGATAAATGACAGGGCACTGCACCCTGTTGTTATCGCCTAGCTAGAACACTGGAATAGATACCCTAGTGCCTTTAATACAGTGAGGTTTGACTGCTGTAGCAATGGTCACATGCTCATCTAATCAAACTCTATATTATTATTTCAACCTCACACTACTTTCATGCCATGATTTTTTACTATTTTGCATGAGAAGATTTTAATGGCTGTCCAGCTTGCTCTTAATCCAAGATGGTGGAAGCACAAGTTGGGTATATTGTCATGAGAGATAGAAAATGATATTGACTTGACAAGCTTGAAGTTTACATTTTTTGAGATGTTTTTGTGCTTTTGTAACAACAAATTCACAGTCTAAAGATATCCATGGCTCCTCACAAACTTCACAGCAGATACTGAAATCCCACATGTGAAGCAATTGATTGTGATCACAAAACAAACTTGGTGTCTTTGATTACATTGCTGTTTGGCAGCAACTGACTGCCACTGCAGAAAGATTGTAATCTTGGTTGTTTTTCTGATTTTGTAATCGAGTAAACAGTCTTTGGTTCAGTGTTATCCCAAGCTTCTCAGAGACTTCATAGAGGCATTTGTTTATGATCATAAAACACACATGATGTCAAAGTGGGATCCTCATCTTTTAATATTATTAACTAATTAAAAGTTATTTTTGAATAGAAAGGTCTTTGCCAATTTGATCAGGTTTGTTTTCCTTGTGCTGTGGTAGTCTATTTTTGGATTTTATGTTATGACCTGTTTAAAATTATAAGGTCTGTAATATTAAATTTTTGGCTTTCAAAATAAAGAGCAAAATTTTTGTGAGATGTAAAGAGTATAATTTATTTGATAAATACAGTCCTTTTCACTGGTATACTAACTACACTACTCATGTACTTGTTGGTTGCCTTTTTCAATATGTGGTGCAAGTGATTTGTGTTTCAAATGACTAAAGAAAACAATAGAAAAGAAACATTTACTGTTTTAATTGTAGTGTCTTAAATTTTTGGCATTTAAAAAATTGTAATTGCAGTTCATAAATTGCTTATCCTTGAATCCTAATAAAGATAAACTATACAGTACCATCCACGAGTTACATCACATCTCGCGAGTTTTCGCAAGTACTTGAAATACTCGTTCCAGTGCACTGACTTGCGAATACACCCATTGGATTATTCATGACTTTCAAAAGACTCACGAGTATAAATGAGTATTTTAGCGTGCAACAATTCAATACTTTACTGCATCTAGCCCTTATTTTGTGTGCCAAAACCAACTAATGAAGCCGAAAGATAACAATAATAATGACAATGTCCGATGTTGGCCACATGGTAAAACTAATAGAAGATTGTTAATGCTTGATATGTTTAAACATGCTTTGAAGTTTTTTCCAAGTAGTTGTGAATAAGTTCGCTACTTTCAACATTACAGACAAGCTCGTCCAACTTAATCTTTTTGAAACTGACATTGCTCTACGAACACGTGTACACTGCAACATCTGTGGTGCTGTTGCAAAATTTATATGTGGTATTTAGAGTGCGAAGCGTGAAAATCGGTATTTGCACTAAAACACAAATCAGTGCATACATGTATGCATCAAGTCCTAAATGAAAAGTGTATTTTGTTTGAGAAGATCTTTGACAAAATTTCCAAACTGAATATGTCATGGATCTTCTGAATCAGTTCTTTGTCCCTTCCTCTGAGTCTGACCTTTGTTGAATACTTGAATTTCAAATGACTTTGAATGAGCAGGAGTTTCAGCTGAGAAAGTTTTAAAAACACATTCATCACGCTCAGAATTCTTCAATCGGGAAATTGTCTGAAATTGTGGAAAAAACTATAACTACCTATTGCAATTAAATAACAAGCCATTTGAACCAGCTGCAGCCAGACATTCAAGGCAATTACATTTAATTGTAAATTCATAAACAAGTCAAAGTTTTCACTTGCATGCACATGCACTTAAGGCAGTTGTGAATCTTTTAAAATGCTCATTTATGGTTTGAAGAAAAGAAAATCCCAATATATAAATCTATCTAGGAAATAAAATATCACAATTTTGAAGATCACTCCTTTGCATAGCAGAATGAGAAACAACTTAGTTTGAGAATCAATATTGATGGAACGATATAAGAACATATAACTGTGAATATTTTTGGATTGCAAAATGCTGTGCCGTCCGGTGGAGAGAAAAACCTTTGGTTTCAATTAAGCTTTCCTTCATGTAGCTTGAATATATTTCTATCATAGGGAAATTTTCTAGCTTAAGTAGAACAGCCTGTCACGTCCGCTTTCACACTTATATATTTATTTCAAAGACAGTCCTTTTATAGAGGAACATTGCTTTGCAGAAGACTGAAACACACAACATAATCCAAATCAGAAATGTATGACAAGTCGGCAAAAGACTCTCCAAGCAACTTGATTTCACTGAAATAATCATGTAGTTCGATACTATATGTTGAACCATCGAGCACAGATTGTTTTTTTTGAAGATTTAGTGTCAGTGCAATGACTCGCAAATACTCATGAGTACCAAGATATGAGTATCTACGAGTACCATTGTTTCTTCCGAACTCATTATCAACGAGTCACTTGCAAGTAGCAAGTATTTACGAGTGAAAAAAGTACTTGCAAAAACTCACAAGATGTTATGTAACTTGCAGACGGTACTATATTTCTGTTTCAGTCCCTGTTACTTGTAATAGGTGTACCCCAGGCAGCAAAAATTATAGTCCCACTTTATCACAATTTTAAAATAGATGTTCATGTGTTTACATGTTTATGGATCTGTCTGCAGGTCACACTGCCAAACACAGACAGTTCCCTATTTAATTCAGTCCCATCTTCAAGCTCATCTTGGCTTGATCAGCCCCAAGATTCAGGATCATCGTGGGATGCAGAACTCAATGCTGTCCCAGAGGCAGATTCATATAATAAATCTGAAAACACAGATCCTTATTCCCCAGAGAAGTAAGTTAATAAGCTCCATGATGAAGATGATTGTGGTGTGGGTAAAGTAGTGTGGGTCAGCTAACGTTCTTTAGCATCTGCACTTTGTTACAGTGGCCTGTGGAGGCAGGCTAAACATGGAAAAAGAAGAAGGAAAAATGTGAATTTTGTATAATTATGTTGCAGCAGAAAACCTTAAATAGGTTCCTAATGGATTTTGATTGTGTATAAAAAACATTGACATTTCTTTGAATCTGAAGAACAGATTTTAAAATGACTTGGAAGTCCCTGGATTTCTTTTGTGGTATGATAATGTTGAATGTTTTGTCACAGAACAGTACAGTGCACTTTGGTATAGTATAGTATGGCATGTGAGAGCACAGCACTGCACAGCATGTGACAGCACAGCATACACTGTAGTATAGTTGATACATAAAGCATATAGCATATCATAAGTATTAGCCTAGCATAGTTTAGCATAGCATAGAGGGTTTTAGTACAATGCAGCTGTTAATTTTTGTAGTGACATGGCTTTTTTGGAAAAGAGCTAAGTAAAATTTAACTTAAGGTGGCTCCCACCTGTTATCCATTTTCCTGTGCCACTGAACTTTATGAAAGGCCTTTTCAAGCATCATGATGGATTCGTACTAGTTTTTGAAAGCTGGTGTTACAACACCGTTTTAACTTATCAATCCTTGTGTTACCACCGGAAATTCTGTTTCCATGGCAACTCTTCAGGGCCCCAAACACACCCTACTTTTAACATTTGATTGCTCTTTGCACATAAATTAGTCGGTGAACTTCCTTTTTTATTTCATCAAAGCTGTTTGCACGACAAAGTGCACATTTAAGGAAATTTTAAAAAATTTCTGTCAAAAAAGTTTGGCGCCACCTTAATATTTTCAAATATTAGGGTGGCGCAAAAACCTCTTGACAAAATTTTTTGAAAATTTCACTAAATATGCTCTTTGATGTGCAATCAATTTTGATGAAATAAAAAAGAAAGTTCACCGACTTGTTTTTGAGTAAAACATAATATAATGCTAAACATAAGGTTTTCTGAGGCCTTGTCATGTTGCCATGGTAATGCAAGTTTCTGTGGGAGAGCAAGATTTATTAAAGTTAAAGGTTATAGTAACATCAACTATCAACAAGCAGGAGTAATCTACCTCTACAAATGAGTAAGCCTTTCATTAAAGTTCAGTGGTATTGTAAAACTGTTTCGAGCCACCTTAAGATTCAAATGGCCCTTTTGTGCACCCATGACCAGCTGTGTTATGAAAAGGTTTAACTTGTAATGTCTGACCAACTGTTGTTGATATGTAGCGTTGACATGGCTGTAATACATTCCAAGTTAGCCAAGAGCCCCCAACACAATGGCAGCCCAGCAGGTGTGTCTGGGCTCCCTGTGCCTCCAATCCCGCTGCCAGGTCAGACAAGAGGTAGTGAAATTGACCCAATAAGTAAGTTACTGGAGAAAGCTGGAAGAGTGGCACAGGAGCAAGCTGTGACAGCCACCCGCATGTCTCAGTTACAAACTCAGAGACAACCTCGAGGAAATCGACCAAAGCGAACACAGAGATCACAGATCCCAAATAAAGCCGTGGAAATGCCAGGTTCTATGGCTGATTCATTAGATGTACAGTTTGGCAATCTTGAGTTTGGTGGGGATTCAGTTGCAAGTCCTAAAAAGAAGCAGGTAGGACATGCAAAAATGGTCTGTATCACTACAGTGTACTTCACATTGCAGTTTGTTCAACTCTTAAAAAACACTGCATCCATAGATGACTACAACCCAGTTATAATTATAATAAAAATAATGATGATGATAATGATAATAATAATTTGAGAACTAAATAGTCAGGTTTCATATTCCTAGTTGTGACTGATTACAGTGACTGCAGACTCGTTTACTCAGCATTAGCCTTGTCTTGGTGTTGAATATACTTAGATACTGGTGAGAACGATTTAAGAAGTCTGAGCCTCTAGCATTACAGAGTTGTAATATCTCATAACTGTATTCATTTGGTATTTATGGATATTTAGCATCAAGTTAAGGCTAACACTCAGTAAACGAGTATTTAGTCATTGTAATTAGCGGTACATATAACTACAGTTGTGAAACTGGACTACTGCAGGAACAGTGGTCTTTCTTTTGCTCACTTATGGTTTTTAGAATTTCTGACAGGTATCTTAAGTGGAGGACAACCTTTGATTTCATTTGAAATCTTGCCGCACTGTGCATGGTCTTTAATCTTATTCCAAATGATTTATTTTTGCCATTTTGCTCTTAGAGTGCAATCTGGGATACAGTCTGGTAATGGAAAAGTAACTTTTGGACTGTTGTAAACAACTTTTTTTCTAAGTACATGTTGCAGGTCTCGAAATTAACACTACGGTAACTACTGGCAAGAATGCCAGCCCTGTAGTTTTTATAAAAATGTATAGCTTTGCTAGCAGAAAATTTCCCACTGGCAATTCTATGCTAGTGCCTTTGGAGAACAAAAATTATTTCAAAACTTTGTGTAATAGACCTTTCCAACAATCAAAAAATTGTAACTGAATGAATAACATCTCACTGCCATGTGAAACAAAATAATATGTGATCAAAAATGTTGAAAAATGATCCAAAACTCAAAAAAATTCATGCCCAGACATATGTTACTACTTGCGATCTGCCTTGTTTTACTGGCCTTTGGCTGGCCTCCGATGTTATCACCCGGTATTATGAGTGAAGTCTTTCCTCTGGCACCCAGGGCGATAAAAAACATTTTGTAGATCAAGTTGTTAGTAGTTGAATACAACCACTGAGTTGCTAGTAGTTGAGATGTTATCAAATTATGCTGAAGATAAATAGATCGTCCTTTCCAGGATTATTGCTTTTGCCATTGCTGTTCTCAGGACTATCTGGGACTTTTTTCTAGTAAGGATTTTCTCACTGGCAATTTATTACTAGTGCCTGAAAAATGGCCTGATTTTTGGAAACTATAGTATTTAAAATAAAACAACACGAATTATATACAAAAACAAGAAAATGAGCTTAAGTGTGGTTTAGAATTACAATAGGTGTATTATTGCAGGTGGGGGGTGGGCACTTACTTGGTCAAATATGGTACATTTACCCCCTTTTTGAAAAAAATAGAACAAAATTAAAATTCAGTTGTGCCTGGGTTGTTTCATATTAACTCCTCATCTGTTCTTTGTTTCAGCCTTTAGTAAACAAAAGTTCCAAAGTTGATTATTAAAATAAGTTGATGAATATGTAAAGTTAATCATGAGTTGATGGCATGCCTGTCTACACTAGTTACATGTAGAGCAACATAGGGAGTACAGATATGACCATTGTACTGCAGTACATTTTGTAAGATTGCCTGTTATCAACAAAAAATTTTATCTGCAGGATACACCAGTGATTGTGCCGTCAGTTGAAGAGATTGAGGAGGCTTTAGACAAAAGGTAAATAAGCACACTCTGTTGATTGTTGGTCTTGGCTGCGCATGTTTTCTTTATTGCTACATGTAAACTATCATAAATTCCCTTGTAGTGATACAGTTGGTGAGCCCTGCCTTGACATTTCCACTCAACAACGTGAGATAACCAGCCAAAATCGTGAGGTAACAAACCACCACCATGATCTAACAAATAAAACTGATAATATCACAAGCCAATGCCAAGAGATGAGCAACCAGCAACATGACCGTACAGGTCAGCTTCATGGTGTTCAATGTCGTGATCTGACAACCCAGCAACAAGAGATAGGTATTGAACAGCTTGGTGCAAAAAGCCAACTTAATGACACTGCAAACCAGCATTGCAACATTGCCAGTCGTTCATCGTCTCTGTCAATTACCTCCCCTGCCATCAGTGTGGCCACTACAGCTTCTGCTTCACCCAGTGTGTCAACACATGAAGAAAGACATTTCCAGCATTCATCACCAAGAGACAGACAGACTTCACATATGTCAAAGGTAATTCAGATGTGGTCTTCTGATTAAAAAGCTGAAGGCATTTAGAAAATGTTTGTCATGAAGACTTATCAAAAATGTAGCTGTTACATTCACTACCCATAATTACATACAGAAGGTGTATTGGGGATAAAAGGTGCTTTGGCATCTTTTTGGCGTCTTTCTTTTGTTTGATGTTTTTTTCAAAACAAAGGCATTAACAAAAGCTTGGTGTCTTTTATGCCTTTTGCTTGGTGTCTTTGGTGTCTTTTTATGACAAAAGCTTTTCAGCAATTTCTTATCAACAAAGTCACAACACAGTGTTGTGAAACATGACTAGTTGCTTTTCACATACCATACTGTATCGAGACTACAAGAGGCAAGAAAATTTGAGCAAAACCTTTTCTAAAAATAAATCTTACCACACAACCTCTCTTCATAACTGTGATTCTCAAGTGTTTATTATTAAACTTAGTGAAAAGTAATTTTCCTGTGAACACTAAGCACCAGACAAACTCAAGTTCCTGCTGTGGTTTGTTTGATATTGATGATGTGCCTGCTTCATAAAAATCTGTAATGAGTTGGATTGTTTTCTTCCTTGAAACAGTAAAATATGTGTTTGTGAAATTCCTTCTAAAATACGAATTTAATCATAACAGCCATCAGTGTCAGATTTTTGATTGACACTTCGATTACTTTTGAAAGTTTAAGGTTATATCCTCATGTTATAAATAACTGAATGTATCCTGCAGAAAAGCAGTTGCTTTACCGTAGATATTTTGCAACTGGTTATCATTTCTTTGGAACTGCTTTGATTAGAACTGTGAGATCCCGAAAAACAACAGTTACACACAAACAGCAATACCAATAGCTTCTCTGAACCACGGGGAAGATGCCATGTAAAGAGGTCAAAGTAAATCTGAATGACAACAACTGAACTCTCCCAGGAAAACCACTCCTCTGTTTTGGAATTTGCGCCCTTGGTGCATTGCAGTCATGTGGTATTGAGCAATACACTTTGGGATGGTGGATGGGTGAAAGCAAATAACATTCTGTTTTTTGATCCGAGGTGAATTTGGAGTGTGTTAAGGTTCATCTTGTTCAAATGTCAGTTGCACAAATTGGAAGATTTTTAGTTTACAGTGAAGCGACAGCTATATGTTTACTTAGTGTCGTGGCCTGGTTAACAACATTTTGGTTCCATAATATTTCCAGTAGTGTAATGACTTTTACTAGAAACGAACGCTGCTGTGAAATCTTTGGCCCCTGTATTTCAACTGCTTGAACCAAGATATCTCTGCCATATATTACAGTGTTTTTCTTAAGGCTTGGGAAATGGGGTACACTGAGTGGGGAAGCAGGTACACCTGGGTTGGAAGTCTTCAA
>JAOBYE010722955.1:0-10415 GCA_025403585.1 Parazoanthus swiftii
CGTTGCTCGTAACGCGAGGTTTACCTCCGAGCTTTGCATGCATAATGAAGTATGGACCAGTACGGAAATTTAGCCAACATTTATTTCTGAACTAAAACACCTCTAAACAATGTAGGTTGTATCAGAGAACTTGCTGTTCTGTCCAGTGGTAAGACTCATTTAGCTGGCCTCTGTCTCTGATCTTATCGCTCAGTATTATGGTGAAATCTTTCTTTTGGCACCTAGGGTACCTCGCCTAGTGCTTTCATGTATATGTCTGACAGTCCCTATATTTACATGTAGAGCATCAATAAATCTAATATGTATCATCTCACTGTTAACTACGAAACACAGGCAAAAATAATTTGAAACTGAAACTGATTTCTCGTTTATATACCCGTGACTTTAAACGGTAACACAATAGTAGTTTAATAACATATGAATGAAGTAAACAGTATTTGTGCCTTACCGAGATTTTCTGGCTTATAAATAAGTTTGCTTGGCTGACAGAAAGGTAGTGTATAATACTCGAAGGGAAGCTGCGCCTTGACGCTTGTCATCTTCACCGCCTGACAATGTGAAAACAAATGGCTCATCATCTCCAGAAAATCTATACAACACAGACCTTATTGACGTTTAATCTTACCTTGACTTCCAGATCGTCCCCGCTGGCGTAATCTATGGGCGCGATGCCAGGAAGGTAGAACGCCTCACATGGCGAGTATTGCATTGACAACATCAACACGGTCGCACATAACCACGTAAATTTACCCTGGCAAAACAATTAAAAACTGTCACTGCAAGAATTCTGAAAGCTTAAAATGTCTCTTTACAATTCCTTTTTTCTCTTATTAAAAAACGTTGCTGATAAACCCTTCGGAACTAACCATCTTTTTCAAGTTCCTCCTACTAAAAACTGCACAAATGGCCGCCATTGCAGTTTGACACTGCTCAGAACTGCGCATGCCTTGTACACGTTGACACCAGTGCCAGTCCTTCCTGTCGGAGTCAGTGCAAAGAGCAGAAAGTGTAAAATCTCAGACATTTTTCAATAGCATTTAACAATTGCCACGTCGCGTTGTGAGTAAAAATTTATGGATATCGTAATCAAATAAAACAGTTGAAATAAGGAAAAGACAAATTATTTACTCCAAGTTCACACGAGAAAAGGGGGATTACTATATGCAAAGTTTTTTTTGCGTATTCGTAACTCAAGGTTTCCGCAGTACATGTAATCCGCAAAAAAGCCCTTGCGTTAGTAACTACGTGGCAAAATTCATCTTGCATGATCAGAAGTGCGGATAGCCGTAGGGACAATATTCATTGCTTTCAGCTTTAGAATAATTTTTAATTACAAACCCTCTTAAAAATCGGTTCGAAACATTAACAAACCTCATTTCAAATTAGCAAGCAATGTCGACTGAAATACACTCTTTTTTGTTTAAGAACCATTTTCATAAGAATGTCGAGGCTAAAAATGGGTCAAACTTATCAAAACTTAAAAAGATAACTCTGGTGATGGGCTGAAGTTTAGTTAAGCATATTTGATTCAACCTGTTTGAGTTTCCAAATGAGCAAAATCTGGTATCTGCATCGATCTGATCGATAGTTCGCCCTCAGATCGATTGAACTGACACATTTTCACTGACGAATAATACGCCAACAAATAGCTGCTCTATGTCAATATGTGATCTGTTGCAACAAAATACCAACCGAAAACAATGCCCTTAGCTCAAAAACACAGGAATTCCCTGGTCAACTGGGAACATGTAACTTCAGTTCAAAGCTAGACGTTTTGTAAAAAAAGTGTACTCTTTTCGTAGCCTTTTATTGAGTAACATACAATATTCAATAAAACACAGAAAAATAGCAAAAGAAGAAGCTTATTAATACACTATATTTTATTCTGAAAACATTTTCTTACAAACAATTATAGTAGAGATTCAAAGTCAAACTTTCTCGATTAGCTGCGATTCCAGTCGAGATAACTTAAACAGTTCATGGTGTCTGATCTTCCGGCCTCCGGAATTTTGTCAAATTTCCACTGCTTCTAGAGACATTTGGGAAATTAAAGTAGGCGGGTTCGCAATATGAAAAAAAAAATCCTACCTCTGGAATAAATATGTACATGTTTGCATGGTATTCTTGCTGACACTTCGACAGGTCACTCAAAAATACGCCCAGCAAAAGTACAGAAAATAAAACGGTTCACACTCTAAATTAAAGTTCCAGGGACGGGAACATTTCGAAAAGGGATGGGGGAGGCAAAATTGCATCTGCGCGGTGCTCTGCTAGCTGAAACACGTTATTTTCAGTATTTTTCTTAAAAATGTTTCCAAAATTGCCGATCGATGAAAGGGGGGGGGCGTTCGCCCTTGAATTCCAAGTGTGCTCCAAGTACAGTTACCTCGAAGTACACTTGAGTTCGACTAAAGAAACTTAATTGAGAAAAATCCCGTTCATAGGGAAAGGCACATGTCATTTTGTCTGCACTTTGCGATTAACACATCAAGCATCTTTCGCGCGAAACAAACACGGAGCTAGTTTGGCTGTGTTCTGCTTCCAGACGGCGAAGCAGGCCATTGTTCTCCTTCGCCGCGAGAGAGTCTCCCTGGACGATCTCTCGCGGCGATGGAGAACGATAGTCTGCGTGGAGGCTATGGTTGCTAAATGCTGTCTAAGTGCGCGCTTAAGTGTGGTGAAAAGCACATCGGCTTCTTTGAAGTCGACACGATCCCATAGCAACGAAGGAGAACTTAAGTGCACACAAGAAGAGGACTGATTTTTTGCTGTTCCCACTCCAAATATATATCTAACGCACAGCCTCTAGTGTGGACCGGCCTAATGCCTTTAAGAGGTTTTTTCAAACGGTTTCAAAATTTCCTTGGGGGGCATGCCCACCTACTCCAGTAGATAGTCTCGAATTTGGTGCTCTGGCAATACCCTCTAGTTCAGTAACAACAACAATAATTTAACAATAACAATAATTTTTGTAATAATACAGTACAATTTTACTGTTTGTTTAGTCTGCATTGTAGCTGGAAGCTAGCAGAGGCAGACTAAAAATGTATGTCTAATTATTTAAAAGGATAGGTATAATAAGCCAATTAGTAAGCAAAAAATAAACAAAAACAAACAAACAAACAAACAAACAAACAAACAAACAAAACAAAACACAAGTTATGACAAATTACTTCAACTGATTTAATTATTTCAACAGTTACTAATTGTCGCTGAAGAGGATCTTGTATCATAACTATGTATATGTCTTTGACTCGAGTGAATATTTTACTAATGTTAGCAAGAGCAAATCATACATAACTGAGCAATTGAATTGCCGGGTTTCACTCTATCCCCAGAAACTCAAAAGACAAAGGGCGTGGCGGCCATGTTGGTGGACATAACAAAAGAAAGTCATTGCAACTCTATTGTTATTGTACAACAACATGGCGACTATGACGTCACATGCAACCCAAGAATATACTTGAAGTAATGTGACTGGTAATAAAATAGATCAGTTTCGGCGAATAACGGGTTGAACTTGCGAAACTATCGATCGGAGAGCAACAGTTTATCTTGTGTCTTTTTGCAAGTTTGACACCAAATATTTATTCCACACAGGAGCATTGGTTGCAAATGTGATTTGTACATTTTTAGCAGATAATCTTTTTGGTAATGAGTGTCTTAGTTTGCTTAGAATGCCGACAATTCTACCAATTTTGTGTGATGGCGTCGACAAATCAAAAAAAAATTTAAATAACGTCCAATGGACATTAAGGGGGAGGGGGTTATGCAACATTTTTAGCATTAAACAAACTTTTTCTAATTAGTAGCTTGACAGAACATGGAATGGACGTTATGGGGAGGGGAGGGAGGGGGTTTCAGGATAATGTCCATTGGATTGACGTTATTTAAGTTTTTTGATTGTTCGACGCCCTCTTACTTATATTTCAGTTCTAAAGACTGGAAACAAACGTTTGAGTCATGCAGAGACTGGTAAAGACAACAAATCAGAAACTTGTCAATACTTTTGAAACAAAAACTGTTTCTTTCCTCGCCAGAAACTGGTCCGAAAACGTTTCCCGAAGAACCAATGGCGCGCTGGGTCGTAAGGCAACTTCAAAGCTTCTCTCACGGCCGCCGGGTAACCAAATTGGTGAGTCGTCCTGATCATACTTTTATTTGACATGATAAAGCCCCCTATAACCATGTTCACTCGGGAATTTCTTTTTTAAGGTGAAATTTAAAATTGTAAAAACTAACCAGTTTCTCTGGATTTTGGCGCAGCCATTTTTGCTCATGGATGGCCCGGTCCGGTTGGTCCGGCAAACTTTTGAACTTCGTCCATTTTTTTTTAATTTTGAAAAAAAATGTGCTTTTTTAAAATTAAAAGTGTATACAATAATGAATAAGGCGACATCTTCAGGAAAAAAGCAACAAATTGCGACAGCGGCATTCACCTACGAAAATGGAACACGAGACACTCGCGTTTTAAGTACCTCAACCACATCCATTTTATTCGTTAATTCTCTCTGAGTATAGGCAAATTTCGAAATTTCCCTGGGAACCAAACTTCTGAGCCATTCCCTAAAACTTTTTGAGCCCTTGTTCTTTTTTGTTGACTTATTCTCCTTAGTTTTTCACTTTTAGTTTTGTTTTCCCCAGACAAACTTACCTCCAGTCCCCCGGAGCGCAGCGAAGAGCGAAGAAAAAACGGGGCCAGAACTGGACTAAGTACAATGCAGTGATCGCAGTGATAAGTGGGGCTATTACTAGCGTCAGGTGGGGAGGGCATTTTGGATCTATCTACGGCCCTGACCCATTAATCGCGAGACAGAGAGCAATGCCGTTAGTGAAATAGTTTCGAGGTATGGCCTCCATAATTACAAAAATGAACAAAGTTGACATTTCCCGTTTTTCACCCGAGAAAATCTGAGCTAAGATGGAAAACTGGATATCTCTAAGAAGTAGCTGCAAACAGAAGCTGCAGTACCGGTATAAACCGATTTTAAAGAAAAAGTAAGTCTTGAGGTTTGTCAAAAAAACTCCACGCAGTACGCCCTGTCTGCCTTGTGGCAAAGTAAAAAAGAGATCCATAGATAACAAAAAACAAAGCCCTGCCTCAAAGTTAGTTAATCCTCTGTGACATGAAGTTTGGTTTATAACTGTTTATTAACTCTGGAACGTATTTCAACTTCTTTAAAAACCAAAGGAGTTTGAGGGCAATAACTTGGAGCAATCGGCTTAATTACACACGTACTGCCAAGGAGTAATTGATACAATGAACACAGTCCATTTGAAAAAGTTGGGAATTTCTTCTTTATTTGTTATCTAAGATGTATCGTATCACACAAGGTTAAAAACTGGCAAATACAGATATTGATTCTTAACACTTTAGAGCAACTTACTCATTTCTGACTTGTTATAATTACTTTTCATATTTGCAGAAAGATTATATGCTACTACTAAACTTTAAGTTGCAATATCTAATGCATGTATTCGTAATATAACTGTTCTCAATTTTTCTTTTAGGAAATTTCATAAAAGCAAATAGTAAGAAAGTTCTTATATCCTATGTACAACATTTCCAACACTCAAAATTATATTTAATACTTTGCTGTTACAAAGTTGGGCACACTGGGTAGGACAACATTTTTCATCATTGAGGAAGAAATTCAAAGACCTTTCAAACATACAAAAATATATTATTACATACCGTATAGTTTATTTACAAATTTGTTTTCTTCTAAATGAATTTTTTACTATCCTATCTACCAAACTATGATTTCAGATTTTAGTTGTTGCTAACATGCTTCTGTTCCATTCTCTTTTTCCATTTGCCGCCTTGCAAATTCATCTAAAGCAATCTTGACTTGTCTTTCCCTGGAATTCATTTGTTGGGCTTTCTCTATGACCTGCTTATTATGTTCCTGAAAGAAACAGAAATTCAATAAGAATTAGAATAAATTGTCAATGAATAATTTGTAGACTTTAAACAATAACAGGGACAGATCCAAAAATTTGGGAAGGCGAAGGGGGGCCAAATCCACAATTCTAAAAATTTTTTTAAGGGGTTTAAGCTTGCTCTTGTAAAAAAAAATAAAATTTATGTAATAAAAATTTGTTCAACAGACATGTTAATAACACGATCACTTTATTTCTTACCTTTCTTTTTTCCTCAGCATTTCTCATCTTCTCCTCAAGCTGTTCTCTTGTTAGCTTTTTAGATCTCTTTCTTCTCTTTTCCAATTTCTTTAAATGTTTGGGTTGCTTCTTTCTGTTCCCTGTCTCTGGGCACAGAATGTCAAAGGAAATTCCACCACGGCTCATCGGTCTTTCAGCAATTCCTCCCAGAGGGGACAGTGAGTTGATTCTGTTCTTTACCTCTTCAAAATCCTCTCTATCACCAAATGATACCCGTTTATCCTTTGGACTTTTTCTTCGAGGAACTTTACTGCCTTCAATGCACAGATCTGTTGTGAAAAGAGGTTGATTAGCAGATATATAACTAGAAAACATTAGTCTTGATATTTTTGTCATAACATGTTTACTGTTGCATAATTTATTGTTAATGCAATGTTCAACACA
Source organism: Parazoanthus swiftii (assembly GCA_025403585.1). Taxonomy (NCBI): domain Eukaryota; kingdom Metazoa; phylum Cnidaria; class Anthozoa; order Zoantharia; family Parazoanthidae; genus Parazoanthus; species Parazoanthus swiftii. The sequence continues at coordinate 6,568 of JAOBYE010722955.1, forward strand.
AAGTACATGCTCTTGTCCTCTGATGAAGATCCAGAGCTATATAGCTAAATATCACAAACTTTTGAAGAACAAAAAAACTTTTACAATACTTTACCAACATTTTATTTGCTTTAAAATGTAGATCTTTTTAATCACTTTCAACCACAAAACATGTTTACTGTTTTTTGTTATTGTACATATAGTTACCATTATAGTAAAACCTTTTTCCGAAATATCAATAAAAACAAGAAGTATCAAATTCAAAACAACAGATGCGCACTTATCAACAGCTTTTGTTTTTGCAGCTTATTAAAACAAAGATAAAATCCCAAAGGCTTTAGATTTCAAAACCAAAAGACGCTTGAATAATTTGGTTCTTTGTCACTATAAAATAAAAATTGGGCAATCTTTCCTTTCGTTGATTGTCGGTTCACCGGTGTCGTTTTCAGGAAAAACTTAAGATATGGGCAACTTAAATACGGCTTTAAATTTGTTTTGACGTTTTAAATAAACATAAACTTAGCAAGTGCTATCTGTAAACATTCAAAACTTCAACTGTTTAGCACACTCTTGAGAGAACTCTCACATTGACAATTATGATCTGATTCAGTGTACAGTAGCTTAGCACACATGCACGACGTACTGCTCCAAAGGATGTATGGAATTAGCAGTCATCAACAAACCTGGCGTTGTTGGTCTTTCGTTGATCTTTAACTCCTTCAGCTTCTCCGAGTCCACTGTATGCTCTGTGATAATCTCGGGATCATCCAGCTCTCCCAAGCCGCTGTCAGTTGTTCTGGTCGATTTCGCTGAGCTCTCTCGTACAGATTTAGCATCGGACGTCGACGACAAACTGCTCAAACTTCCTTGTAAACTGTCTTCACTCTCCTTCACTTTGATCGTCTTGCAGCCGGAGTTTTGTCTTTCAACTGATTCTCGGTTATTATTTACATCTTTCTTTTCTATTATTGGGCTGGAGACAACCACGTTTGTCGCTTTAGAAGCTGAGCAACCCATGATTTATTGATTGAGTCTGTGGAATAAAATAACTACAAGTTAAGAGATGGTAAACATAGGGAAGAAGTAATAATTCCGACGCTCCTCAAATCATGTCGCTCAATAGTTTGATCGCCATCGAGCCGAAATACATCAATTTCTGCAGTCCAATGATTATTTTTTCTAATTAAAACCTCAAACATACCTGTTAACCTGATGACTGATCAAGATGGTACGAAACAATCCAAAATAATATTTGAGGCAAGAATAAAAAATCCTGTTAAATCTCAGCGAAGTGACAGCAACAAACCGATTTTTATGCTGAGCCGCTGTATGTTGCCACGTGGGTGAAACAATCGACTGTTACCATGGACACGTTTGGCAGCTGTTGCTACGGATCAACAACATCCTTCGTTCCTGTTACTCCGAATATGGAGACACTATCATGGTTGTAGCCGCTGACCAGCAAAATAGAGCCCAGTCCTCTCCGAGCGTTTCGCTGGCTCGCTGTATTGCGTGTTCACAACCTGGAAAATTTGTTAGAAAGTGGGTTTCTTGGAAGTTGTGGGTTGGGGGCAAAAAAGTACATAATTCAGGCGTTCTTCTCCTTGATTTATCTTCTAACGGGTGAGTAAACTTTGAATCGGTGGTTGTTCTTTATCATCAAGTGCTTCTTTTTCAAATTTGTTCAATTTAGTTACAGAATCTGTAATTTTGCAAAGCAACTATTGAATGACAGACTGTGAGTGTGATACTCACAAATGTTGCATACTTAGAGTTCGAATACAAGGCCTGTCAGTGCAATCTTCCTTGGATTTCATCTTAAAAAGGTGATAAGCTAGTTCTAGAACAAATAAAATTTTCCGATGGCGTAAAATCAGTCAGTAATTTAGACAAATTTCATATAGAGAGAAGCTGGCATTCAATATCGTTGCTGTCATAATGGAATCGCTGTTAACAAATTACGTCATTTGACATTGGTGAACGTGCCTGAGATAAATCTTTTGCATATAAATTGCAAAAGTACTAAAATGATTCTGAATTTTGTTAAAATTTTTGTCTCTATAGTTTTTTGAATGAATTTGGGCGCAATGTCGCTGTGAATTTTCTGATTTTCGCATGCTTCCAATTCCGAACACTTCAAGCATACAGCTATATTTATATTGTTTGGTAATAGTATTTAAGTATTATTAATAGTTATGACAGTGATTTTATAAATTTCCATAGCATGTATGACCACTGATTTTTCGAATTTCTGACTAAAAGCACTTGCTTGAAAAGGCTAGAATGTTAGAAATATAACAACCAACACAAGTTTGTTAATTGAGATGTATTTCTGAGTTCACAGTACTTAAAATGTCACGGTTGATTTACAGTGACTAGTGTGTTGATCACCAGCTGAATACCGATATGTCCAACTTTGGTGAATACAGCAGTAGAGGACAGTTTGGTGGAGCTGGAGGAGGTAATAGTTTTCACTTTTATATTTGAGTTTTGGGTTTTTAACTTATTTTCAGTAAGTTGTAACTTCGAATCCACCAATGTTTTGCAAAATAGATTCTTGTTCCTGTTATGGAGTAAGTACACTTCATTAGGACTAGGTTCAATAAGTTAAATGGATTTGTAAACATTAGTTAAATCTTAATTTAAAGTACCAGGTGATGTCTTGCTAAATTCTAATTATCTAATCTGTTTTAAAGTAATATGTTTTTTCACTTCATCTTCAGGAGGGAGTTTAGGTTGGATGATCATTGAATTGTTCTGTTCATATAACACTTTTACATACTGATACTGTATTGATAGTCAAAACAGTGTAAGGAGAAGACAGACATTGCTATATGCTTGGTGAGAGTGAAATGTTAATTACAACACTTAGTTTCCTGCTTTGCATCAAGAGTATTTTAGAAACAGGCAATATCAAGACAAAAGTGGAATATGAAATCAAAATTAGGAGTTCAAAATATGTTGAAAATTATGAGGTCAAGAGCCTTTCAGTCTCAGCCAGTTTATCAATATGTAAATTCTCCTTACATTATCCACACAAAATGTGTTGTTTGGTAATAAGAATAAAGTAACTGACCACACACAGCAATTTATCAGATAAAAAGCAATTATCTTAACCTGGTTACAAAGAAACTGTAGAGACAGTTTAGGAGATTTCAGCAATACGTCATATGGCATGTTTGGGGGGCTGAGAGTGTTAGGCCTAGTTCAGACGTCGAACTTCACATGTGCCAAACCTAATGCAAATGAGCTAGAACAATAGAAATGGCTTATTAGCATTAGGTTCGGCACATGTGAAGTTCGACAACTGAACTAGGCCTTAAACCCTGAATGTTAATTTTTGTCCTTTCCTTACTGACTTTTTGCAAAAAGCATTGAGAATTTTTTAAAGAAATGTATGTACATATACATGTAAAGCATTGTTTAATATCAGAAGTGTTGACTGGGTAATTAACTGTGGATTGATTTATAACTTCAGGTCAGAGAAATGGAGATACAGAGTATGTTCGACTGTCAAACTGTGTCAGTAGCAATGTACAACAGCTAACAAACAATGGTAAGACCTTGTCACATTGGGTGAAACATTTATTTTGTTTTGTTTTTCAAATTGTTTCAATGGTCGGTATTTCTCAGGTTTCATTTCATCACAGTGTCCAATCCTGGCAATAGGCCAGCCTTTGCTTATATCTTCATATTAATCATTAAATAAATGTATATGTTAATTATTATCAGCTTTAAACATAAATCATATACCGTAGTTGACCGAGTAAGCACCCATGCCCGAGTAAGCGTCCACCCCCCTTTTCAGACGAAAGTTCTTGCACAGGGTATTTTTGGAGGAAATATTTGTGACAAAATTCTTTTTCAGG
>JAOBYE010722966.1:0-10415 GCA_025403585.1 Parazoanthus swiftii
CAGGAAAATCACGTCAAACGGCCTCAGATCGCGCTCAAAATGCACACAACACACAAATACAATGGGAACTCAAGGTAAGTACACTTAATTTGCAATATACTGGGTTATTGAAATTCGGCTAAATTCCCATACAAAAGTCTTATAATTTCGACTCTCCATTAAATCACAATACAAAGTCTTATAATTTCGAAGAATATATCTGGTACCAAAGCTTGGGCTGCCTGTGTGATGTCAAAAATCTTGCACCATTATAGAATGTTTCTTTTTCTAAAAACTTGAACTGATTTTAGCTGGCAAGTTATAGCGTGGTGCAGCTACTTCTAAAATGAACGGATGGGATAATACTGTTTCCTGCTCCACGGCTCCCTAGCGTGGAATGCTTGCTAATCATACAATTTTATTAGATATTTGCTGAGCTACTGGAGCATGTTATTTCTTGTTCGTCTCCAGCCAACTCCAAAGTTCTTTGATTTTCTGAATGGAGAAAAGGAGGGAAAAGAGTTGTGAGTGAAAATCTATGCATTGCATGGTTTGAAAAAGACCACGAGAACAATAGCAAGGGAAAAGCACGCAGGGTTGTGAGTAGGATTAAAAGGACCTCTGGAACTGTTCAACAGGATGCAAATGAAACAACATACAGAGCCAGTGTTCACTCTCAGATGGAGTAACTAAGCACTGCCTCAGACCCCCATTTCAGTACAGACATTGTTACCCCTTGAGAAAGTAGAGACATCAGAGCGTCTATGAGCTAATAACTACTGTTCAATCCCCATGTTAGCATCACTGAACTTCTCAATGACTTGACTTGATCCGGTTTAGAACCAAAACAATCAGTAAGCCGATTATCACTTCTATATCAAATAGAAATGGGCAATTATAACTGGAATACGTTAGATGGACGTACAGGTATATATGAATGGACTTTTATCTGGGGAAGGGGTCTTAACGAGGCATTTGATTTGTTAGCAGGTAGATGGGCTTTCACATAAGAGAATTTAAAACCGGGGAGGGCGGCTCTAGCGTAGAACTTTACAAACAACAAACTCTGTAATATCATTTCATGAATACAACAAGTGATATACTTACAGCTTCATCAGTAACCCTGAATGCTGACTTCATAAAGTTCTTAAACTTTTCCGGTTTTTTTGGTAAGTTGGGTGACTGAAAAAAAAAACGGATAGAAAGTGTTTTTGATGGGTTAACTAAGCAGGTGATCTTTATAGTCATGTATCTAGTTTGACAGTTTGCCTTTGGTGTGTAGTACTAGTATGGGTCAATGAACTTTTTGAGTCACTAAGGGTGCAGTTGTATGGTAAGACCAAAGTGCAGGTCTACCAATAACACTCGCTAAACTTTTCTTCAGAATATGAAAGAGAAGACAAAGGATTACCAAGTGTGGGACGAGATGTAACAAGCTCAGATCAGTTTTCTTCATCTTTTCGTTTGTTACTCAAATGTCTTATTCTTGTTTTATTCTTATTTCACAAGTATGAACCAGGCCTTAGATTTAAACATACCTTCAGCAATGTCTGCTTGATAGTATCCATGTCCTAAAGGATAAACACATCCAGGAGATTATTAACTCCAAAAACAACAGTCAACTAATAAACAGAGCACTTGGTATCTTGACATAGTAGGATATCGATGGCAAGCCGGCTGATCCATCACAGTGTAGCAAAGATCATGAACAATCAAACAAGTTATTATTCAGACTTTCAAAACCACAGAAACAAAGTCAAGTTTCAAAAATTATGTGTAGTGTGACCTTTTAAATGACAGTTAAATGACAAAGAGCAAACTTTTGGTGTAGCTGGAGTTTTCACTGGTTTCTGTAATGAAGAAAAGACACCAAATATCAGAAAGCAAAAACTAGACGTTAACAACAGCTTCAAGTTTTGCACCTTAAACAACAAAAGATAAGATGAGACAGGATGAGACACAGCACAACAAGAACCAACCAATTAAGACCAGTTGTATCTTTCTAGAAAAGTTTGCAGCTAAATTAGTATAACATCTTTAATCTGATCAACATGTAGCAAATTTAAAGCTAATTGGGAAAGAGGTTGTGACTTCCCTTCTTTCAGATTGAAACAATCAGCCTGACCATTCTTTACAAAAGTGACTATAGTGTTGAAGACAAACACGTTTTGAGGAAAATCAATACTGGTTGAAGTAAAATAAAAATAGAAGAGATTTTGAGCACAAATCTAACAAAGTAGTGCTAATTAAAAGCACTTGTAGGTCAGCACCTTGCCAGGAGTTTTGTCCTGCTTCTTGTCAGTTTTGGGTGTTGTGTCCTGTGGGAAAAGAGCAATGGAGGAACAAGTTCAGAACCAACTGGACACCACCAGAGTAGAAGGGTCACAGGGAGGTAACATTCACCTACTTCCAAACTCGAACACTCACTCACAAAATTGCTTTTTCACCTCAGAGCTCAGCTTAAAGAACCCCTCGTGGAAGTCCAAGAAAACCTGATATTTTGAAAGCCAGTGACATATATTTTAAGGACCTTGCACACATTCAAGATCTTTTCAAGTCGCAATTACACTACCAAAATTAGTGTCCATTGTCAGCATACCTTTGCTGGAGTTTTATTAGTTTCTTGTTTCTTTGGTGTTATGCCCTGTTGAAAGAACAATTAATAACAATCTCTTCTGGATATTTAAAAGTTCTGTTTCAGGGTATCATTACACAGTCAATCTTTTTATTTTTTTACCTTATGCTACAAATAATTCAAGCAAAATTCTGCCTTGCAAATATGGTTCGGGCGGCTTCACTTCAAAATGGTGAAGCAAATTTAATGTTGGCCATTGAATGTTACAGTACCTAATATAATATGGTGCCCAAAAGCACCAATCCTTGACAATTCTAGCGCTGCTTGTCCAAATGGATTTTCTTTGTTAAATCAAATTGCCCTGATCTATATACTTTAAGTCAAAATGACAGGAACTACATGCAGTCCAATTTCATAATAAAAACAAAAATACTAACATCCACTAGGAAAATAAATACATTTTTATGCATTTTGAGAGCCATAAAGGTTCTTTTCATGTACAGTTCTTCACTCCAAATATTTAAATTGATCTTGTTTCATTTTTTTCTGTGCAACTGAAATGGTGCAGGATTGTTCTACAGTCCTTAAGTCTACCTTGACTGATCACAATGATCACACTGATTGACTAACTAATCCTTACGGATGAATGTACAAGTTTAGATAAAGTTATGACATGTAGTTTTCTTTTCTATAGTTTTTCAAATTCAAGATATTCAAAAAAAAAATCAAATTTCAAAGGTTCAAATCATTAATTACATGTACAGTCCCCAACTCTGTTCCTGTTATGTCTTAAAACATCGCAAAAAAATTATTGAAGATAGACTGTGTAATTACCAACTGTTTGGCAAAAATTGCAGTTCACTACATAAAACAATAGTGCTTTAAAAAGGTCCAAAGATGCCCAATAATTTCTATTTGTCTGGAACAAAAAGTATGTGTGCATTCATGACTACTCTTTGTAACTATATTGTGCAGATATTCTGCAACATTATGCACACAGTGAATTTACATGTACACTCAGAAACTTACATTTGTCATTGGCTTCTTGGCTGCTTCTTTACTTGTCTAATGAAAATACAATTTGTTATTAATGACTAAGACCTAAAAATTAGCACTGCTAGAGTAACTAAAGGAGCCTTAATAGATGTCGCAGGGAGGAGGAACACAAATTCATAGAGTTTTCACAAAGTAATTCAGATTAGTTTACTGTGACCCTATGATTATACTTTACATGAAATATCATTACAGCATTGAAGTATAGCTCAGTTTAGATGAACTGGGTGACTGGTCTTTACATTCTAGTATAAGTACATGCATGCCAAAATCATTCAGACGTTTAGAAGTCTAAGTGATAACAAAAAGGAAGACTTGAGCTGACTTGTCTGGTTTGAGCACTATAGTACTGGAGAACTGGTCGCTAATCAGTGCCTTTTGCACCTACCCCTACTTCTCACCCTCTCCCTCTCCCCCTCCCCCCCAGTTGTTTTCATGTTGAAGCTAGATTGTTACAAGAAAACTAAGGAGTGTTACCTACAGTTTTTTCTGTAGCCTGGATGAAAATTTAAGTGGCAAGTTATCTTAATTTTCCTAATATTGAAAAGTCACTTGAAATTGTCACTTTGGCCATTTTTAACCCTGCAAGCAGGGATCTCTCATATCACAGCGTCTCATTTTTTATGGCAATATGAGATCTATGCACATAGGGTGGCCATTCTTGCACTAAGCTCTTCAATTTAATAACTTGCTCTGAAAGAAAAGGTGTAATTCCTGAACATAAATATTGAAAAATGTAGTTTATTACATCTGTGACACTTTTAGCCCCAAAACTGTACAAACAAACAGTACAGCAGAATGCAAAACTTTTCTAGCATCTTCCTGTTTTCCCCTACATGTAATATGATTGGGAAAAGTTTTCCACAGGTTTTAAATTTGCTGCATGGGATCATTTTTATGCTACCAGTGTAAGAATAATTATTAGTACTAATAAACTGGATGATTTTTTCTGGGATCAACACCTTCTTTCCTACCAATGCAGTGGTAATTTCATCATCTTCCTCATCCTCATCATCTTCTTCTTCATCATCATCATCATCATCATCTTCCTCACTGTCATCTTCGTCACTCCCATCCTCTTCACTGTCATCTTCCTCTCCACTTTCATCCTCCTCTCCACTTTCATCCTCCTCTTCTGAATCATCCTCTTCACTTTCTTCGTCTTCTTCAGCTTCATCATCTAAGAGTTGGTCTTTTTTTGTTGTGTCCTAGTTTTTACAAAAGAAAATCAGCTATTTCATCAGCAACATGTGAAAACAAGCATGATTACTATAGTGCACTTACTGTGGAGCAAACTTGAGAATTTAAGGGGGCGAGGATTGATTGTTTGGCTGATGAAGACTTTTTCTGACCAACTTTTACATGTATGTATAATTTTAAAGATATTGACAGAGGGAGGGTGGGGGCGAGTTGAAGCCCCCCAGCCCCAATGCTTCACAGTGCCTGTAGTGACTAGCACAGTGTGAATCATGCATAGCACTACTAAACTGGAGATAAAATTATCTTTTCTAATTACATTTCCAGAGGTCTTAGTTAATAAAGGCAGAGATCAATAGAAAAAATAACTATCGTGTCCAACTTACAAAATTACTTACTGGTTTTGCCACAGGCTTCCCTGTTGTCGGCTTTACCACGGGCTTCCCAGAATCATTCTCTTCTTTCACTTCTAGTGAGTTAAGAACATAGAATGACTGTGTTTTTACATTTTTGACCAAAATGGAAACAATACTACAGGTACAAACACATTTGCGACTTACCTTCTACTTTTGCTTTTTTTGTTTTGGGCGCCTCCACAGGTGTACCACCTGGCCTCTGTAAAAATCAAAACTCGGTTACACTGGCATTCCACTTTTGTGTGAAATTTTCAAAAAACTGTATCACATTTAAACAGCTGGTTTCTCATGGTATCAATAGATTCAAAACAATACTGGATCACCGGATCATAATTCTACAACACCGGGTTCATTTTGGAAAAAAAATTCAAAACTTTTTCAAAACTTCCAGTTGAAAACCCTTTCCTCTAATTTCCAAAACCCTTCTTTCAAAATAGGACAGAGTTTCATTACAAAAATATGCAAAACACGGCAAACACATGATAATGTGCTTGCTAAAAATCACGTAACTTGTGTGTATGTGTGATCGGGAACAAATGCAGATCTGCTGACCAAATTGTTTGCAGCTTACTAACAATGGTAAGATGTTCAAGATGAAAAAAAGGGGGTGATGATACAAGGTGGAATTAACATTTTCGTGTCTTACATGCAGGGAGCTTACACAGATTCAATGACTTTCCAAAAATCCAATTTCAAAAATTTCTAGGGCCTTGAAAAAGTGTTCAACAATTTCCAAAACTTTTCAAGACTTTCTAAAACCCATACCCTGACAGCAGATACTTGCTCAAAATATTTTGGTGGGTTTTCAATGTAAAGGAGCTTTAGACTACCAATAATCAAACAAGTGTGGTCAGTAAATACCTTGGGCTTGAGAATGTTTGAGGTCTCCTCTTGTACTTCTTCAGCAAAAAAAAGAGTAAATCAGCAATTAATATCAATTTTGAAGTCACTAGTGACTCCTGCAGTTTTTCATAATTATAATTGCAGATACTGTAACAATCAATATGAAGTAGCAACAAATGTCAGGCACTGAAAAACAATCCCAAGATTGACAAAATGCTCAAAATATTGGGGGAGGGGAGGTGGGGTCCTATAATGTTTGGGGTATGAAGGGCTTCTAACTGGAGCGACAGTGCTTACACACAACCTGGGAGTTAACATAACAATCAACTACCAGTAATGTTGTCTTTGTGGATTGGCTTGTGAAAACCCAATGCACCATCTCACTGAACTAGTAGTTTTTCTTTCTAGTCACCTAGAAAATGGTCCTAGTACCCAATCCACTCTATCCCTCTGGGAAAATTGTATTCTGCCGGACTAATACAATATGACAACAGAAAAAACAAATTTACATTGTACAAACCTTCACTATCACTGTCACTATCAGACGGAAACACGTCTTCAGAGATGGCTATTGAATAAAATGAATACACAAGCAAAATAAATGATTTTTTCAATATAATTACTGACCAGTGTTTTATTCAAAAGTTCTGCTGTTTAAATTAAACTTTGCATTACTGTGTAAACATTATTAGATTATAGATTTTTGCTTTCCCTATGTTTGTATGGCAAGTAGCTAAACCCAACCCAACCTTACAACACAACAATTTGGAAATTTAAGCAAAGTTCATAAATTAAGAATTTTCCAGCAGTGACCTTGAGAATTTTGGAAGAGTACAAAAAATCAGCAGCAAATATTAGAAATATAAAGGTTTTGCATAGCAGCAGTTGACAGGAAGTTAAAGATTTTACAAAACATTAAAGAGATAAAAAACATTTGGAAATAGCAATGAAAGTTAACTTCAGTTTTTCTGGAGTATTCTGATTTGGAGTCAGTCCAAAATTCCAGGACTATTCCAAGAAAAATATCCTGGATTTTCCAAGGATTCCAGGAGACAAAGAAACCCAGATACCAAAGGTAGTAAGTATATGTATTTCATTGCTGGTCCTCAAAATGAAAGATAAAATGTGTGAACTGTAAGTTTTTCTAGTGTCTTTGTGCATTTGCTTGTACCACACTCCACAAACAATACTTAGCTTTGCTTTATTTAATGCTGTCATTTCTAAAAATGAGAATCTTTATCCAAGTGCTCACTTATGAATTATATCAATATATACATGTTGCAAACTGCACTCATTTTCTGTTTGTCTTAGCAATAGCAACATTTTGCAACAATTCCCAGACCCAGGTTATTTTCCTTGTAAAGTAGTCAGGAGAATCAACAAATTCATACAAGAAAATCTACTGGTTTTAACAAAATTTGCTGTCTCCTTTACAAAGGAGGAAGTTTATGTAAAAAAGAATTTATTATATTGTTCAACAAAATGAAAGATGACATTTGGTATTAAACCAACCTTGTATATAGTTGCCCACAAGGTGGACAGGACCAGACCCTAGAAATAAAAACAAGATCACAAACATTTTCTCCGCAAGTCATTATTAAAAGCCAATAATACAACTACTTAAGCAATATCTTCAAGACAGTGTATCAACAATCTGCTCTTATAGTAGAATTATTTCTTATTCTGCAACAATACTTCTACAGTTTTTATTATCTATTTATACAAGCGTCACAATCAATAAAATATTCTTCTCCAAGATGAACAGCAAAATTACAAAGGGTATTATAATTACTGATTTACTGGCAAAGCTACAATAGCCTTGCTTGTTATAGAATCTTGTCAAGTTCGAAAAATATACTGGAGTCAAATATTTAGAAAATTGTCCTTATCAAGAAAGTTGTATGTAATAACAAAATTTTGCTATAATAAAATATTTAAGGTCTCCTCAACTAATAAATAATAATTATAACATATGATTGATACTCTCTATACTAACTATCCAACTGTACTGTAAAATAATACAATGATACATCAGTGAGCATCCATAAAATCAGGGCATCAGAATCAGTCAATCTTGACAATTGAGGCAAGCTACAATGATAAAATTATCTTACCATGTAACCAAAATACAGAAAACATGATGCCCACAGACCTAATTAAGAGAAACAATGCCATAAAATACTACATGAGATGTAATGTAGGAAGACTGGTGAAGCCTTACCTTCTATTAACTTAAAAGACGAAGGACTTGTAAAATTTATTCCGAGCGGACACTGCAAAAAAGAGTGGTTGGGTATTTAAACTTTAGTCCAGGGAATATACCTTTGGGAGGGGGGGGGAGGAAGAGTATAAATTTACTTTTGAATTTGACTGACATATAAGGGTTCAATAAAGACTAGTATCCTAGTATCTAAATGTTGAGGAATCATTTCTAAAATCAAGAAAAAAAATTGGTATTTTGATACTTGGAGATAAAAAAAGAGAGCAACACAAACAGAATACTTGTCCTGGAAGCATTACATGCATGGGATATTTTTTCAGCTTCATCTAGAAATGGTACATACTTGATCAAGTAAACCAGCGCGCAGAGACACAATCGTACTTATGCACTTATTATCTTTGTCATCTGTTGTTGTGACTTCAACTACATTTCTCTCCTTATCTTTGGCCTTCACACCAAGACATGCCTGAAATTGAAGATTAAAGATTAAATGTGCACTATTCCTGGAAACAAGCTCTTCATCTATTGACATTTTTCTGCTTGAAACACAAGTCAATACTGTCACAACCTACAATACTGTCATGTACAAGTTAAGTGCCATTTGACAGTGTTATTATCAGAAGAAAATAAGCCTTGAATGTCTACTGGAGTACAAGAAAGGTAAAGGTAAACAAACCTTATTTAATGAGGGACTAATACGAAACTTGTGGCCCTTTGTGCACACTCTGCCCCATTCCTTTGTCAGTGCTTCATTCTACGGGTATTCAAAGCTCAAGCTACACAGAGCAGTGACCTCCAGCTCCAAAGGCTGTGCACTAACCAAATGAGCTACGCCTGCTCAGTAGATCTCTCTAAGATCCCTAAACCTCAAAGCAGGTGGTTGCAATCCCAACCCTCTTCTAAAAGACACAAACCAGCACCAAACTCGACAGCAGCAGCAAAACTAATTCCAGAAAGAGTTTCAAAATGTTTCATGCTGACTTCGACTGATGATCATATTTAATCACTGACACTGTGACAAGACAAGACAAATTTTCTTGCCATGTGCACCTCATGGCGACTAGCTTGTCTCACAAAACTGTCAAAAGTACATATACATGGTACTTTTGCTACAGAACATACCAGTTTCGAGGGGGAAACAGTTGCCATGGAACTTAAATTTACGCATTTCAACTGAGTATTTCAATGGGAATTAAAAATGTTTGATCTGAAGTTGACGGTGATATCAAAACAAATCGGTCATTACTCATTACAATTTTACACACTTGAACATAATCTTGGGTTTCATATAAATTAATATCACGAAACGAAATAAAAATTCTTATTTTAAAATAAGTAGATAGTATCAGTCAAGTTGAGTTTGGCGATGTAGTTCAAGTAAATCGATAACTGTTAGTGCATGAACCTATTTATAAATGCAAGAGCATATTACTTATAAAATGTAAACTTAAGTAAACATGTTAGATTCTGAAGAGAAATCGCATGCTACAACAAATAATCCAGATTTCTCAAAGGACGCATAATAAATGGCGGCTACAAATTCCTCGGCTGATCAAATTGTTAATGACTATGGATGGGTATTTTGCAGGTTCAACACGCGAGTGCCGAGCATGACCAAACTTACGTGAGTGAGTCTGAGTGTGTGGTTGATATCAATTTCACTTTCTTCACCATCCTGCTCCGCATTCCATTCGCATTCCCGTTCGGTTTTGCTAAGGGCACACGCTGAAAATACAACATAAGGAATCAGAACTTACAATCTGTGTAAAACTACAACGAAACTCTTCCCTCACCCCAAAAACTTTCTCTCTCCAACATCGCCACTTTGAAAAAGAAAGAGTTAAGTAACGCGCACGTGCTTTAGACAGAAAAGCGCATGTGTTGAAAGTTGGACCCGCTGGCTAGCCAAGGTTGCTGGCTCACCAACACTCAAGCTGCGCGCGAAGTTTAAAATTACCCTTTCTAATTACTCGGGCCGGAGGCGCCGAGTTGAGGTTTCGGCTCTGTTTCTTATTACTCGGGCCGGAAGGCACCGAGTTGAGGTTTCGGCTCCGTTTTTATTTTTTTATTTTTTGTGTCGCGATTGTTATGCGCATGCGTTAATTTTGCGAGTCGAATAAACAAGATGGCG
>JAOBYE010722988.1:0-10414 GCA_025403585.1 Parazoanthus swiftii
TCTTCCTCCTTCTCCTCCTACCACCCTCCTCCTCCTGAGTCTTTTGTTCCTCTTCGTCTTCCTCCTCCTACCACCCTCCTTCTTCTCCTCCTCCTGAGTTTTTTGTTCTTCTTCCTCTTCCTCCTTCTCCTCCTACCACCCTCCTCCTCCTGAGTCTTTTGTTCCTCTTCGTCTTCCTCCTCCTACCACCCTTCTTCTTCTCCTCCTCCTGAGTCTTTTGTTCTTCTTCCTCTTCCTCCTCCTACTTCTCCTCCTGCTACCACCCTCCTCATTCTCCTCCTCCTCCTTCTTCTTTTGTTCTTCCTCCTCCATCTCTTCTCCTACCACCCTCCTCATTCTCCTCCTCCTCCCTCTTCTTTTGTTCTTCCTCCTCCATCTCTTCTCCTACCACCCTCCTCCTTCTCCTCCTCCTCCCTCTTCTTTTGTTCTTCCTCCTCCATCTCTTCTCCTACCACCCTCCTCCTTCTCCTCCTGAGTCTTTTGTTCTTCCTCTTCCTCCTCCTTCTTCTCCTACCACCCTCCTCCTTCTCTTCCTCCTCCTGTGTCTTTTGTTCTTCTTCCTCCTTCTCCTCCTCCTCTTCTCCTACCACCCTCCTTCTTCTCCTCCCGAGTCTTTTGTTCTTCCTCCAAGGTTCTTCTCCTACCACCTTCTTCCTTCTCCTCGAGTCTTTTGTTCTTCCTCCTGCTCCTTTTCCTCTTGCTACCACCCTCCTCCTTCTCCTCCTGAGTCTTTTGTTCTTCCTCTTCCTCCTCCTTCTTCTCCTACCACCCTCCTCCTTCTCTTCCTCCTCCTGTGTCTTTTGTTCTTCTTCCTCCTTCTCCTCCTCCTCTTCTCCTACCACCCTCCTTCTTCTCCTCCCGAGTCTTTTGTTCTTCCTCCAAGGTTCTTCTCCTACCACCTTCTTCCTTCTCCTCGAGTCTTTTGTTCTTCCTCCTGCTCCTTTTCCTCTTGCTACCACCCTCCTCCTTCTCCTCCTGAGTCTTTTGCTCTTCTTCCTCCTCCTCCTTTTCCTCCTGCTACCACCCTCCTCCTTCTCCTCCTCCTACCATCCTCCTCCTTCTCCTCCTCCTCCTGCTACAACGCTCCTCCTTCTACCACCCTCTTCTTCAGTCTTTTCTCCTTCCTCCTACTCTTCCTTCTCCTCCTACCACCACCCTCCATGTCCTCCTCAGTATTTTGTTCTTCCTTCTCTTATCCCCCCTCCCCCATCCTCAACTTCATCCTCCTCCTCATTATTCTAGCTTTCAAATTCCTTTTGGTTGTTTTTGTACAAACATAAAAAAGTCGTCAACACCAAAACAATAACAGTACACTCCCAGAGTTTATTTCAAGTGCTTTTGTACAGGTGAAAAGCAAACGTCCACAGCATATACAACTAAATATAGTTTTCCACCTCTAGTCAAACGTTTGCATAAAGCATTGCTGATTGCCAGCAGTCTCTTCTACGGTTTCCTAAGCTAACTAAGCTAACGCTTCCAACCACGAATCGGATGGTCAGCGGAAACGTGGTATGCATTTGTGCTTCCCAGACCAAAAGGAGCCGTGAGATGTCCAAACGTAAGGATAGCAGCAGTATTTTGACGCACAAGATTGTAAATGATACCTCCTCTTAATAAATTAGTAAGTACAAAGTTTGTACGAGTGGATGTAAGTACCTCATCTAAACAATTTAACGTGTACAAAGTTTGTATGATTGGATGTAAGTACTTCATCTAAACAAATCAGTGTGTACAATATTTATACGAATTGACAATGCACGTTAAAATTGCTGTATTTAGTTGATATTCAACAAGAGAAACGCAACTGCTGTCCACTGTTTCTGTTTCAAAAGGGGCTGCCGTGAGTTCAACCTTTCACGACAGATCGCTACAAATCTAAAGCAGTTTACAATCAACGATGTGTAATTTTTCTCTCAATTTTCTTTACGTTACATATGTCAGCAGTTAGTTTCTCTCCTATTATTGTAACGGAATTTAATCAGTATATACTAAGTCTTGCTCTCAGAAAAGCTTAAAATTTGCCAGTGAATATTGTTAGATGTTTATTATATTTACACAGACCTTGGTCTGTACAGTGTACGAGAGATACAAAACTACAAACTATCTACATCTTTCATTTTTCTGCATTTGATTTAGATTGTACAAAGACATCTTCTTTTTGCCATTTAAATTGCGTTCTCCATTCTTCTATATTTGGGCATTGTGTTTAGTTCGTATGTTTATTTTTTCAGGTAGGGCACGAAAACAAAACATACACCAACTTAACATTAATTGTCAGCCGATGTTCCAACCACCTGGTAAGCAAGGTTCAAAATTAAAAAAAAGGAACATAATATAACCATTTCGTCCAACTAAGCAACAATATGTTTGCTGATATAAATCAAGTACCTGCTGCCTGCCAAAAAATTTCCTTAACCCCTGACCCTAAAGCACACGTTAATTAAATGTTAGATAACTCCGATGAACCTAAAATCTCCAATCGTCTCTGTCCAAAGAAACAAAACAGACTACTGGACTGATCAGTTCAAATACAATCGCGACGTCACTCGCCACCGAGTTTTATGACGCCCATTGCGGTTGTACAACCACTGTACAAGATTGCGCAATGAGTATGAATCTATCCCAGTCTCTGCCGAGTTTATTGCTCTGCCCTTTGTACTTGGTACTGCTCCAGTACACGAAGGGCATATACTGACTGAACAACAATGTGTAAGGACCCATTCTATCCTGTCCGTGATGACATGCCACACGATAGAGCCAGGATCACCAACAGAACCAAAAGTTGGTGGTTCACGGCCAGAACAGAGCTATTGGACTTTCCTAAGGGTAAAATAAGGCAGTCGATAAGGAAGTGCATGAGGCAACAACAACACTATTTCTCCCTTTTGCCGTGTATGTCAAACACACGTGAGAATGACTGAAACAGCTTTTTTACAATTTTGGCTATTTGTTGTAGGTAACCTCTGATCAAAGAATAATTAGAATCTTAAACTGAGAATACATCAACCTTAACACAGCATGTTTTTGAAGTAAAGTGTAATAAAATGCAACGTTTCTTTTGTGCTACAAGATTTCATCTAATCAGGAGACTACAAAACAATAGCTAAGAAAGGCTTCTAAATGTCGCAGTTCCTAGTGGAATTTTTGTTGCATTAAATCTCAGAAGAGTTTTAACTAAAAAATAACGAAGTAGTGAACTAGAGTTGAACAAATGTGTTAGCTAGTGATTATAGTAGATTTTCATATTTTAGCCAATGAGGTGAACGGTTTAAACAATATCGTAATGAACACCTTTCTGCATTCATAGCCGTTGGTCTGCCTCGTTCTTACCCAAACCGTTACTTAAGTTATGAACACTTGTTAATACAACATACCGCACTGTTCACTGGGCTTATACTCCTTAAAATCGCCAGGTTTGTTCTTGAGCACACTTTCAAATTTATCAGAATCAGCATTCTGTTGTTGATCTGAAAATTGATAGTACAGATGTGTTAACTACCATAGGTATTACGATATTATAAGATATATCTATATCTACATCTACATCTACATCTACATCTATATCTATATCTACATCTATATCTATATCTATATCTATACCTATATCTATATCTATATCTATATCTATATCTATATATCTACAGAAAATGGAAAATCAAAGACGACGCATCGATTCTCTGTGACTCCGAGTTTCGCGCCAGTAACAGTGTATACTCAGCTCTGACTCAGGTTAAAAAACCTATTGTAAATCCTGGCCAAAGAAAAGGTACTTGCAGGAAAAACCCAGAGGTCACACTTACCATTGCCAACAATTGCAAAAGAAACCGTCATACATTTTGTGCTGTCGTTGTCACCCTCCTTTTTGCCTGAATCCTCATCTCGCACGTAGATTACGCGCCATGAGGGAATGCCAACCGCACTTGAAACCGTTTCTATGAAGCTTTTCCTACAAATAAAATGAATAAAATTTGAGAGGGACACGGGAATTAAGAGGAGCAATCACAGAGTGGCGCATGGACGACTCAACTGCACAACACGTTCGATGTACATGTATGACACAGTACTCTACTTTCTGTTTGCAATTTAAAAAGGTCTATTAATTTCATGACCACCATTCATTCTCATTTCAAACAATTTACACCAAGCTATAAATGAGTAACAGACCATAAATCATTATAAAGTGCATAATTTTGCAAGCTACATGTTCACTCAAACAAACTGTTTGCTGCACTTAATCTATTTAGCAACACACTCTATAAACCTTTGCATCTGCACAGTACTAGTTCCCATCATGCTCTGACAGAAAACTCACTTGGAAAACTCAGCAGGTTTCATAGGAAATGTGAGTGTCTTGCTAGAATAGCTGTCCTCAAAAGGTACAATGTCTGCACACGCCAAACGAGCAGCTCCCCCATTCTCCACGTGGAAGGTAACTGACCGCCCAATAACTAAAATGGAAAACTTCGCATAAACCACCGCACATTAAACTTTCCCCATTTCTTTTTAAAAGCAGCCACAATAAAAGTCATATAATTTGAAAGTTCTAAAAAGTTCCACCTCCCCAAGGAAGTGATTTCACTGGAGAACCTTTGTTTTTAGAAAAACGGCTAAGGTACACTGTAGGCATCATGACGGTCTAATTCAAACAACATATTCAAGTCTCTCGAAAGAACAAACCGTTAAAAGAAGAACTCAAAAGTTTTGTGACTTTTCCTAAAATTTATAATGGAGCAATTTTAAGTGTTAAAGTTGTGTTTTTTAATCAGTGTGTTTCCATGGCAATCAGTTTCTGAGTGTCATTTCAGCAAAATTTTTCATCAATTTTTCTTATAATTTTAACTTTGTTTTTATGTGAAATTGTAGTTTTTACTGAATTGAGTTCATTCCAACAATTTCCGCTAATTTTAAATCAAATGAGACCTTTTTCTGATGCCATTAAATCATGGCGAATTTTTGTAAACATCATGTGATGTCAAAATTGATTTAATCCTTTTTAGTAGCAAATGGATTTATAGGCCACAATGATTTTGACACCCCCCCCCAATCAGAGAAACTCCAAAAATCCCAATCTGAACACATGTAGGGTTAAGTGCAAACGAAACGATTTTGTATTAGTCTTGCATATAGTACAATGTACGCAATTTAACTTAAGACATCAGGAAACGCCTAAGGTGACTGGAAACAAGCGTAACTTACTTGAGTTTGTTCCAAAGAGTGGCGCATCAAGGTCAGTATAAAACTGCTGCTTAGAGCCAATGGTGTACTGCCCAGCCTTTGCTGATGAATCTCCCAATTCACAGCGCAACATCTTGTCTGGACTGCATGTTGCCTTATAGTTACCCTGCGAAACAAACGCGATTCATTAAAACAAAACCTTTCCTCGCAGTCCACAACACCAGCATTACATGTACATGTACAATGTAGTCTACTCTTATTGACAAGTGTGTGCATTCTTTTAAGTCATCCAATAGAGCATCGAGAGACTAGACCAACGGCTTAACATTCCTGTCCACGGACGGTGTGGCGAAAGAAGGCCGCCCAAAGTTCAACCTGGTTGGCAGTCAGAGATCTTTTAAACTGTGCCAATCTCGCTCACACAATTTTCCCTAAAAGGTTCAAAAGTCCTGTCCCTCCTGTGACTTTCATTGGCAAGAAATAACTGTCCCCTCTACAAGATAAAATACTAGATAATAACCACTGGCGAAATATATAACGTATTTGCTCTGCAAAAATAAGTTAATCTAAATTGTCTTCTGAATTATGGAATAAACCGTAAAGCATGCTTATTTGAAACATTTTCATTTCCCTTAAAGGTTTGAGTTATTGGTAGTCAAAAGAATTTAGCTTAAAAGCATTCATCACATGAAAAGTTCACTTGAAGACAACAAAGGCACTGCACTATAGCTAGCTGTACTGTATATTTGTGTTCTTACCTGAACATAAACCTTGAATGGGTTGAAATGTCCCAGAACACTCTGGCATCTGCCTGTTTCTGCAGCTGCGTCATTACCCACTGGGTTGATATGGACATGCCAGTTATGATTGGGTGTCTAAAGAAATTTATCAAATACAATTACTATAAGAGAAACAGCACTTTATTTTGTATATTGTTAATCCTACTTCTACACAAAAAAAAACTCTCAGATGTGTACAAGCCAGTACAACAATTTGTTAGTTAAAACCTAACAAATGTAACTAAGTGGTTTAGAGCTCTCTGAATTTAAGATTTTCCATCTATGCCTCAGATAAATTTAAATTTGTTCATCCACTCGTAAAATGATCCAATGATTTGGGAGAATATTGACTTAAATGCATGTACAACTTTGTATTCAATCATTTTTCTACAGAACTTCACTCAAATGTCATGTTGTTTTTTTAGGTGTGGAAGTTTTTAAAAAAAATAATAAAGTGTGAAAAAATTTTAAATACAGTGTGTATATTAACGGTAAAATATTTTAACAGTACAAATTCAATATTTATTATTGTCATTATCAACATAACATGATTACACTGAATGTGTGCAATACCAAACAGCTAATTCATGTTGAAAGAAACATCTGACCTTTTTTCTAGGATCATCAGTGTGAGTGACATTCAACATCACCCAGGTGTCGGATCCAGAGACCTGTTCATCTGATGTCCTTGTCTGCATCTAGAGAGAAGTAATAACAGCTGTAATTTTAAAAATTTCAAACTAAAATATTCAGTCCTCCAAAAAGCTATTTTTAATTTCATCAATTTTTTAGTACAAATAGTTTAAAATACACAAGACTTTTTTTTTGGTACCTGTATGTAAAACACAGCAATGTGATGGGCTAACAGTTAATACTATTAACAATTAAATAAATACTATTTGTAATATTTTAATTTTAAATTAAAAGTAACTAGTAAGTATTTTCTAAATGTACCAGGTTTTTCAACTTATAACTAGTACTAGCAGCTGCAAATATCCTCAGCTCTCACCAACTTTGCATGCATGATTTCTCTCAATTTTATTTTGCAAAATAAAAATTAATCTTTTTTAAAAAACGCTCAATCATTAAAATACTTTCATTTGCCTAACTGCTCAAAATGTTCACTAAAGCTCTGAAAAGGTAATTTTACTAGTTTATTGCTTGCAAAATTTCTAGAATTTAGAACTGCTAACAAAAGCTTTCTTGTAAAAAAATCATGCTCACTGACAGACCAACCAAGAGACTAATACATGTATAATTTCTTGTCCAGGCAAAATCACAACTTAAAGGTTGTACATGTGATTCCTGAAGTGAAATTGAGGCAAAAAAGGAAATATCTGCAACTCATACTTACAAAAAATACAGTGCCAGACAAAATGGGACCATTGAAAACTGCTTTTGCCTTCATTACATACATGGAGGGATCTTGGCCGAGGCCAGCTGGCAGGATATTTGCGCAAACCCATCTCTTGTTACCAGGTAGTGGATTGTGAATCACAACAGATCGAAGAATGATGCTATTTTTACCAAAGAGTGGCAAGTTATAATCCTCATGGATTCCTTGGTAGAGTGTCAACCCTTTGAATGAGCCGTACTTGTTGCTCATGTCGCCAATTTCATATTGGTCATCAGTACCTGGATATTAATAATGCTTGTTACAGTGTTCTACATGTAGCTACATGTATACATTACATGTCAATTTTTTTCAAAATAATATAATTCTATTTTCATTACAAATAGGTATTAATAAAATGGAAGACTACACATAGTTTTAAAAAAACTGTTTTTTCTATGTTGGCAAGTATACTAAGCTGAATATGGGTTTTGATCAAACAACCAAGGTTGATATGGTATGTTTTTTGCCATAAGGTTTGGTGGAAGGCTGGCATTAGCCCTGGTGTGTTTTTCACAGTAAGGTTTGGTGGAAGGCTGACAATTCAAGCATTAGCTAACACTTACTACAGTCTGTACATTAACTCTAGGTGTATTTTAATAACACTGCTTTCATTTCCTTACCTGTGCCTGTTGGTGGGCTTTGTGCCGCAACAATGCCAAATGGATTAAAGTGCCCTCCAGCCACGTCATTGCTGCAGGCAGCTGATCCTGTGACCACTTTGTACACTGGGTTCATGAACTGATGCACATGGTATCCCTGTGCCTTGCCTGCCAAACCCTTTATAACAATCTTAGTAACTGTGACATCAAATGGAGATGCTTGAGAGAATGTAAAGTTTCCCTCAACATTGTCATTAGATTCAGCTGTCAAAACTGCGGCAGCATGGCGAGGCTTTAAAACCATGATATCAGCACAAGCAACTGGTGCATCTGGATTGCTTACTTCATATATTACGAGTGATCGACCAATCACACTTGAGGGACCAGTTAGTTGAAGGTTGGTATCTGTGAATGCAACTTGGTTAGGTGGTGAGGAAGCCGAGCCAACAGAAATATTGCCATGTTTCTGAGTCAAGTCGCCCACAGCACACTCCTGCTGGTTAGCACTGGTGCATTTACTTGTTTGGATGTCACTTGGGTTGTATGTTTGTCCGGCCGCGGCACATCGACCAGAAACTGAGTAATCTTGACCAACTCTCTGCGTTCCAATCTTCCAGCCATATTTTACATTAGTAGTGCCATTGTTTACAAAGAATAAGTTTACATACACAGAAGTGTCTTTATTTAATGCTTCTTGTCGCAGATACACAGTTCCTGCAATGGGTCCTGTCAGTACGGCAATGACTGTTTTAATTGTCTGGGAAGTTACTGTAGTTAGTAAAGCACATGCCCTGGGTTTCCCACCAGCACTCAAAACTAATGTGCGTCCATTAACACTTTGATGACCACTTAGAGGCAGTGCTCCATCTTGAAAAGTTGAACCTTTTGAAGACACATTCAAGCTGCCAAATTTACCTTGCAGATCACCAATCGCACAATTTGATTGCTGTTGTTGCGAGCAGTTGTTTACCTTTTTAAGTGGGTTGTATACACTGTCGATGGCATTCTGACTGCAGCTAGTAGCAGCATTGCCATCATAGATCATTGGAATTTCATGTATACCCCATGTTAAAGTCTCATTGATGCCATCAAGATTAACTGTTATTGTCGTGGGATCTCCAGGGGCTGCTTGGCCGAATGTTACAGATCCCTTTATTCCTGACATGCTAAATGTGGCCTTCAGGTCTACAGCAAGGGCTGGATGCCACAACGATAGACCTACATGTATCAATCATACATAAATTGTATTAATGATAATTATAATTATGTTAACAAGTTACAGCTCTGTTGAGCAATTGAAAGATTACTTCTTTTCTAACTAGCCATGGCCATGCTTTTATATTCCTAATTAAACAGTTTTGGACAAGACACCTGCTCCTAAAGACATGAAGACTTTAACAACCTTAACCCTCAGAGATCCAATGAAGGGGGGGGGGGTGGGGGGGTCAAATGGACCCCACCCCTTCCCCAAGGTTTTTTTGATCTAAAATCTGTAGCTTGGAAGCAATCAAAAAGAAACTTTTAGTACCTGTGGTCCAATCAGGAACACACATGATGTTAATTAGATGATGTCATCTTTTACAATTTCTGCAAAATTAATTACCGTATACAAATTGAAGCTTGATTCAGAAAATGGGATTTTCATTATAAAATTTGTTCTTACTGTATTTCTTCTCTTCCACTGTATTCTCCATAATATTTTCTTATTTTCAGCTGTAAATACATGTTTTCTACTAAATTTGAGCAAATTTGCTGAAAATTTCCTCAAAACAGAACTTTCAAAAAATCCATGATGGAGACCAAGCAAGATGGCAGATACATTATGCTGTGAAACAACCATTACCATACAGTAGCAAAAGTTCTTAATGAAAACTTGATTGTTGTTATGGAAAGTAATTAGCAAACCCAAAGCTGTTTACGTGCCAAAGCTCAATTTTTTATGTGTAACCATGTGGAAAATCATGTGTGGGGGGTCTTGACCCCCTGTTGAGCTTAAATGTTTACTCAATAAAAATCAGCTTGGTCATCTGAGGGTTAACCTTGTTCTCACAGGTGTTAAAATGCCATTATTTTTCTCCATACTTTTTATATTTAATTATTAATAAATTGGAAGAAATGTACATTTCCTTTTTTATCTTACTTAGAAGTGGATGAACGATCTCCCATTCTCAATTAAAACTACATGTAACTACTTTAAATTTAAACCTTTCATGTCCATGCAGCCTTCAGAGAATTCAAAACAGAAGATTGATGTTAATAAGCCTAGCAGAAGTAAAAGGATTGAAAGGGCAGAACTCACATTTATGCTATCTGATGGTATAAAACTTCAGTGCTTATAGAGCCTTCAGGTTTTATATGATTGACTTGCTCTATGCTAATTAGACTGCGAGCCGTCTCTTCCATTTCCTCAGATCAGTGTATCAGTGAAAAATGAGCGGCACGCCGCGAAACCGAGTGGCGAAGCC
>JAOBYE010722999.1:0-10414 GCA_025403585.1 Parazoanthus swiftii
AATACATCGATCTTACAAGTATAGTCAATGTTTTGAAACAGTTTTAATTATTTTAAGAAGAAAACTTAAAAAAAAAACTCTTCTAAAAAAAAAATATATCTTTGAATATGTTTATCCTTCCTTTAGGCTTACACCAAAGCGAGCCATTAAAAAAAACTGTTTTTTTAAATTTGTTAAAGGTTGTAAGTGCTGTGTAAGATCCATTAAACCATGAGTACGGTTTTTCTCTCTTAATGATTCATGCATGCTCTGTGAAAATGACGCGAAGCTGCTTACTGACTCAGCAATGCTGTTTTAAAGGAACGTAATATTAATACTCAGTAATTTTGTATTTCAATTTTCCTTACTTGTGCATATGTCATTACTACCGCGATAGTAACCCGGCTTACACACACAGTTGTATCTTCCTCCACCGTAACTTTCACATCCACAGTAACCAGTAGAGGCAGCAAGGGAGGTGCTACATCTCCAAGAACATTCGGATTCTGCTACTCTTGTAAAATGTGTTGATGGACTTTCTGAAATCATATAACGCAGGAGCAGCAAGCGTTGCATGCAAATGTTTTTATTTTTCACTAAACCTATGTGTGTAATAATAGTAGTACTAATAAATTTTATCAAAAATAACAATAATAATAATTATATAATAATGATAACAACAAAATGACATTTGTGTTGCAAATCTATAATAACAATAAGAATATAGTTATTTTATATCACCTAGAGCAAACGTCTCTATAAGGATTAGGAGACTGAAACTTAATCAATAACTTGATTAAAAATAAGACCTGCAACGAAAGGGCAATTTCTAATAACTTTTATCTAAAGAAAGTTGACGCATAATATAATTTACGAATTTGAAACAAAAAGTGTTAAGTATTTTCTAAGAACCTCTAGTAAATCAGCATTTTAAGAACTTCTGGAAGTCAGACCAGTCCGGTTCCGATATGGTCGAAAAATGATAAAGTTTGAGCGACTTTTTTGATATTTAAGGTTAGTTTGTTTGCACTAAGCCAGTCACAAAATTTTATCAACTCATTATTAGCTGTTGATTTTAGAACATTTTAACCATTATTAAATGAAGCATGTTTGTATCCTTTGCCAAAAAGAAGATTTTCATAAAGCGATGATGCTGTTAGTATATACGAAAGGAAATGTGAGGCCCAATCTTACTTCTCATCCTACGTATACTACCACAACTATAGACTACAACTGTAAATGTAACTGTAACTAGGAATACAAATGCTACAACTTTACAAACCCACTACCAATAATACTGCTGCTGTTACTATTTTATCATATCATTGTGTTATCTATAGTTTTCACTTTGATTATCAATGGAAAAACACTTACTTCCGTAGATGTGTTCCGCCAACTCTTTAAACGCTGTGAATCCATCAACTTTAAAAACCAGTCCATCCGAAGCGATGTCTCTCAGTTTCATATAGTCTATATTTCCAACACCCATTGCTATCAAGACTGCTTTATCTTGCGTTTTTAGAGCTGTAGCAGTGTAAACGGGGTCGCCGCCAACATTCCAACTACCATCTGTCACCGTTATTACAACACGCATCGCTCCACCTCGTTGACTGTTGAGTCGTAGTTGTGTTCGTGCTGCCTTTAGAGCTCCGTTTGTGTTTGTGAATCCCCCTTCGTAAATGACCCGATTGCGAATATCTTTAAACAACTGACATTTCTGTTGTTGCGGACTCAGATTAATATCGACAGCAACCGAAGTTGCAAACCGAATAACTGATACGCGGGCATGCCGTGGTGCAACGCTAATCTCGGAGAGGGCGTTTTTCATAAACTTGATTTCTTCCTGAAAGTCGGATCGACTAACGCTTCCCGAGTGGTCCAAAAGAAAAATCCAATCTAATTGACCATTATGGAAAGCATAAAAATTTTTAAAATGTTTTTGCAGGATACCCGCCATATTTGCCGTGGACAGTTGCGCATAGCTAAGACATTTGGTTTCCAAGACCATAACTAAAGCTAAAATTAGGGCAGCACGAAATCGATAAGCAGCCATTTTTGTAGCTACTGAAAATGGCAACGAAAAACGTTGAACCTGGCACTATATGAAATGTATTTATTGAGATCTTGACATATCCGGTTACTCTTAAAAAGCTAATGACAATCACATGTCATTGATAAATACTGACTTAAAAATTGTCCTGTTCGGCATAAAACCAAAAACACATAATAAGACGATGCTAACCTGGTCAAGTATAGTCTTGTTTTAATTTTAGGTGCCTCGAACTGTAGCAATTAAACAAACAATGATGTTATTGTATTAGTACAAGACAAAATCACTGTCGGTTTTAGTACTAGCGTGCTGAAGAACGTTCTGTTTTCGACAGTAAGCTGCAGGTTTGGGCCAAACTTGATCAACTTTGACCTCTTTCAAGCAAACTTTGTGTCGTTTCATCTCAACGGGAAATGATAAGAAACTTCCTGTTTTGATAAAACGCGAATAGTCGTTTTACTCTTGTGTTGCGCAAGTTTTATTACAATATTAATGTTGTTATGGTATTGTTCCTGTGTTAAATCTTCGTAATTATCACAAAATGCCATATTAATCTCACAACAGTTTTTAAAGGATTACGATTTTGAAGTTTAAAGTTTTGAAAGAGTAAAACAGGTGACGAGATGTCATTAATAATGATGATATAGATACCAATGTCAAATAAAAGTTGTTGTTCTTATTTAGTTATTACTTTAATAGAAATAGTGAGAGTTCAGAAAATACTATTGAAACTACACTCGATATTGGAATCAAGATTCAAGCACAAACAGTTTACTGAGAGGATAATTAAATAAATCTTGTTTTCGAAGCTGTTTTTAAAGAATGCACCTTTAACCTCTTTCAAGCCACCAAGTGCTGACAGTTTACAATGACACTAAATCAAAAACGTTTTAAAGTCCAAGTTCAGCTTTTGTAATCTCTTAAGCATATGGCATTGGACCAATGTATCCACGAAGAGATTAGAGAAAATTGTTTTTCTACATGTAGGGGTAACTGCACAATAAAGAACTAGTTATGTCTTATTAAAAAAAAACAATACTGTAACACGAAAGTTATTGGATGTTTGTTCAGCTTGTTTTGTTTTATACGTTTCCGGCACCTTCGCATAGTTCGCCAATTTCTAATCGATCATTGACTTCCTCAAAGCAAATGGTAGTGACAGACATCAAGTACAAACAGTTTACCGAGTGGAATATTAAATACAATCAGCAATTCCTGTTTTCGAAACTGTTTTTAAAGAATGCACCTTTAACCTCTTTCAAGCCACCAAGTGCTGACAGTTTACCATGACACTAAATCAAAAACGTTTTAAAGTCCAAGTTCAGCTTTTATAATCTCTTAACCATATGGCATTGGACCATTGTATACACGAAGAGATTAGAGATAATAGTTTTTCTTCATGTAGGGGTAACTGCACAATAAAGAATTAGTTATGTCTTATATTTAAAAAACAATACTATAATACGAACGTTATTGGATGTTTATCCAGCTTGTTTTGTTTTATACGTTTCCGGCACCTTCACATAGTTTGCAAATTCTAATTAATTTTTTACCTCCTAAAAGCAAAGGGTAATGACAAAACCCGAATTCCCTCAGCTCGTCACCGTCCACAACCAATTGGGGCTCTGGAATTGTAAACAGCGTTTTATGTTTCAATTGCACTTTATTCTGTGCTGAAGGTCTTGCTAAAGCAGAAATATTGTACATTTCTCAATATCAAGCCTTGACATATCTCTTTCGCTATTCAATTGGTCAACACAATAAGTTGTGAAACTAATATCAAACTATATGAAAACAAAAATGTTTTTTAAGGGCTATA
Organism: Parazoanthus swiftii; assembly: GCA_025403585.1. Lineage (NCBI taxonomy): Eukaryota > Metazoa > Cnidaria > Anthozoa > Zoantharia > Parazoanthidae > Parazoanthus > Parazoanthus swiftii. The sequence continues at coordinate 3,849 of JAOBYE010722999.1, forward strand.
CTCCGAGTAAAATATATGCCTTTGCATGTTTTAAACAGGGTTAACCTTTTGACATCTTTTGAACAAGATACGTGCTTCATAGGCTTGGCATCATTTTACTTCCTCTTTATCGGAGCTGCTGTTGATCAAGATACTGTTGCTTCGCTAATAGTACCCAGTCCGGTCCAAGATGTCGCAAGGTTTGCACACTGCTGCGTTGTTCTTCGTATCACTTTTTGCAATTGCAAGTGCAAGAATATCTGCAGGTGAGAAAAAATTGATCTTTGTACAATTTTCTTTTTAGTTCGGGGAGGTTATTCTATTTGTTGTAACAATACTTGACAAGTTAAGTAAACAAAATTCTAAAAGAACATCGGTTGAAGAACTGCTTTTGTAATTAATGCGCAGCAAAATTAAGTATTTCATCACATTCTTATTTAACTTGAGTATTGAGGCGATTCACTTCGTTTGCAAGGGAGGAGTTTTGCCTGCCGAAAAAGAAAGAAACAATTTAAAAATTTCTAGAAGCAGCCAAGCGGCAAGGTTATGTTTCGTTTCGGTACTGAACTAGAAAATTTAAACTAGAAAACAAGATCGAACAAGTTGAAAATAGATAAATAACCGTCATCTCTTGAATCGTAGGTACCAAATTTGGCAGTTTTAACCAGGCCAGCTTCTTTTTAAAGCTTAAAAAAGTTCTTCAGATAGTTCTACATAGATTTATAATTAGTCTAAGATTGTTTTATGTCAAGTTCGTGTTATGAAATCAGCTAAAATAAATCAAATGAGGCAAGATGTTTAATAAACAATTTCAGCTTGTTAAGTTACAAATGTAAAGTGGGGAATCATCTTATGGTATAAGGCCTGGGGAAAAATAAATTTCAAAACAAAATTGTTAGTATTAACAGATGCGAAGGGGAAAACAGATGTAACGGGAAAAGGGTTCTGGAATACTGTCGGTTAGTGAGTGAGATGGAGAGGCAGCAGTCATGCCAACTGGTCAAAAATCTTCAAATTTGAATGCACGGGGTTTCTCTTAGTGCTAAGGGGACAAGAAATGTGGTGAATAACTGATAGTTTTTCACAAATACTTAAGTACAAGACCGCGAAGACGAGTTCGACCATGTGCTAAGTTCACTAGAGTATTAACTTTATAAAACTCATTGAATGCGACTTGATGCAAGGCATATATTTCTGTAAACTTATATCATGCGATTTCTTTTGTTGCTTACGTTTAAATAGATGCCATGAAGAGGGAAAAGAAATGCGATTTATATTGTTCATTAGTTCAATTCAAAAGGAAGAATAATTATCTAGAACATTTGTTCAAGTTATATCAAACGGCGAAACATGAAGCGACATTTGAAGGATTTGTAACAAACTCACTGCATTTATCATACGAAATGCTGAACAAGTGTTTTCAAGGAATAAGTAAATACTCATTGAAATATTAGTCTAACCACCCACTTAGTTAATTTAAGTCAAGTCAACCTTTATTGTAGCCTGTCGACTTTAAACTTCCACTTCATGTAAGCACAGTCCTTCACTGGCCATTAGAGATCGGGACAGACAAGCTTAAACAAAGACATATACAGTATTTACCCGAATAAACGCCGCCCTCTAATAATCGCCGTCCTCGAATAAACGCCGCACCTGAGAGTCAAAATATTAATAAACGCCACCCTCGAATAAACGCCGCACCCAAAACACGAAAAATTAAATAAACGCCGCGGCGTTTATTTGAGTAAATTCGATAAGTGAGGGCTACAAGTGCTTAAGTTCTATCTTTTCGTTTTTAAAGCAACACGAATTGCCTGGTTAATGAGCGAAATGAGTGTCTTCAATAAATTAAGTACAAAACTAAACCAAAGATCATTTCTGAGACTGTCCGAAATTCTCAATTTAATGCAATCTTACTGTATACTTAACAACGATATTCAAAGCGTTCATTTCACTTGTCTTTGCCTAAATCTTGACGAGTGTTCTAACAGGAAGTAAGATCAAATACGCAAGAGCTATCCCAGTTGTTATCAGCGTTCATGTCGAAAAGGATACAAACCTTTTAGCGGACGCTTTTGCTACGGTAATTCGTTTCCTAACTTCAGTTTTATTATGTACAAAACACAAAACTCTTAAGATGTAGAAGACGATTATTATTCCTTTTTCACTTTAATAATTAGTTTTTTCTGTTCGTAGATATCAACGAGTGTGACAGTCGAAATGGTGGGTGTGAACATGGATGTGTCAAAACCCAAGGGAGTCACCGCTGTACATGCAGAACAGGGTACAAACTTCTAAATGACAAACGTTCATGTCAAGGTATAACCATTTAAGGAAACTAATTCAGGCACTCTTTTTTATGTAGGTGTCAAAGGGAACAAACTAACTGGTAGATACCGTTCCTTTTTTGGTTTGGTAACCTCTTGAACGAACTTTGCAAGCCAATGACAACGGCTACGTGTCCATTGTCCATTTCGCACGATGAGTGGCGTAGTCAACTCCTATACTTTCTCTATATCACAGCTCTTTCAAGAAGACCCCTGCAGCCAACTCAAGATTAGCCTTTTTTACAGATCTTACTATTTGGTACCTTTCGAACATGGTTGTTGCCCATTAGTTTTCATATCTCGTCGATTTAGAAACGGACTCTTCGACATGGATGTCTTCTTTTCTACCACTTGTTCATTCAGTGATCTTCCAGTTCACCATCAGAAAAGAATGTAACCAACGTTAAACCCTATATAACATACTTTCTAACAACAAAACAATTTTTGTCATTTTCAGTTCCGTAAGCAAGTCTACGATCCCGCGAGATTACTCTGCGCGTACTCCAAAAATGAGTTATATTGAGTGATCAACAATTTCTTTTGAAGCGCTGCTCTCAAACTGTTCAATGAACAATGCAATGAACATGTCTATTTTGATCGATTGAGTAGCTATTTGAAAGCCTGTACTTCGTGCTTTCATGAAAATTCCAAACACCTTCGCGGCCTTGTGTGTTCAAAGTGTCTTCGTGTTTGGAACCCCCGCTCAAACACTCGCACTCGTTTTTTAAATATCACTTCTACCAGTTGGTCCAGTAAATATATCAAACCCTTGCTAGCACCAGCGAATGTTGTGGAAACGGGGAAATAAGAGACGCGTGTTATTTCTTTTACTGGTGATTTTATCAGGAACGATGTACTTGGAAACCAGTTTGCTGTTTTGACTGTCACGAATAAATAAAGATTTTACATTTACTTTATTTTATCCAAATCTGTCTCTTACATCAGATTGTACATTAGAAATGCTAAAGCAAGAAAAAAAGTGGTTTTAAACGTAAGCATGCACTATACTGGATCAATTGTATTTATTTTATTTAACAATAATGATCTTGATTATCGATCCTTAAAGGGGCATGTAAGTTTGTTTTGTTTCTGGTGGAAATTACTCCTTATACTCTGTTTGAGAGAAATTAATTTTTCTTTTAATATTGAGATTTTGTTTTCTTTTTATGGACGTTAATGAGTGTGATAGTCACAATGGTGGGTGTGAACAAGAGTGTGTCAATACTGCAGGGAATTACCGCTGTGCATGCGAAACAGGGTACAAACTTCAAAATGACAGACGTTCATGTGAAGGTAAAAGAGAAAATAGTTCTTCAGCAACTTTGTTTTTCAAATGTCATAGTAAGGCAAAGGAGGAGGAATGGAATATGGTAAAATTGCTCTCCAAGAAACATGATACAAACAGCAAAACAATCCAAAAATCTATTAAGATAATTTTCTCATTTGTCGACCACTGAATCTTTCCCCAAGACATAAAAAGTCAATTATATACTTCGTTTAACAGATATTAATGAATGCCTTACAAGAAATGGCGGATGTCGCGGAGAGTGTACTAATGCGATTGGCAGCTTCAGGTGTTCGTGTCCTATTGGATACCGTTTGCAACACAAATATTACTGTTACGGTAAGAGAAACTAACAGCGCTTGATATTAGCTTTGTGTCAGCTAGGCTTTACTTTCGTTACATGTACATGCAACAACAACTTGATTGGCAGTTTTACTGTTACTGAATTTAATCAACGAAAGCTGACGTATGTAAAATTAAAAATGGCGGCTGCTTTAGAAGGGATGCGAGTTAACGGCACACAAACTTGCAGGTTTATATATAATCGCTCGTACTACATTTTGCGTAGATTAAGCCTTAATGATTTAGTATTTTATAATACTTACTACCAGTGGTTCTAGTAAATAAAAATACTTTACGGTATAAGTACGACTTACAAATAAACAAGGCTGTTGTGACCTTCGTGGACAAAAAAAGGTTCTTATCTAAGTTACAATCGTTCTTAAGTGGCAGTATAACCGGTATTGCTGAAGAAAAAACCACTCACATTGTTTAATAGAAAGCATACTTTCCCCAGTTATTTTTACTTTCATTTTGTCTTCTTCCATTCAATTTAACTCATTTTAAAATATTTTAAGGGGAATGCTAATAGGCCGTTTCGGTTTTTTTGTAGAAACAATTATTTTAAATTCTCTTTGAGAACAAGCTATCCTGTTTTCACTTAAAGAATTTGTGTTTTCCATTTTTTCAGATATTAACGAGTGCCGTAGAGACAACGGCGGGTGTGAACATAACTGTGTCAATACCCGAGGAAGTCACCACTGTATTTGCAGAACAGGCTACAAACTTTATCATGACAGACGTTCGTGCCAAGGTAACTTAGGAATGACTTCAGGGCATTTTTTCCACAAAATGACAAATGCAGATATATTATTATTTGTTTAATTAAATCATTGACAGCACTATGTTGAATAAAACTAGATCAATAATAAATATGTTTTCACAAATTATGTTTGGTGCTTTATTTTGTATCCAGATATATTGGATTTTTCTTAGCTTTAAACAGGGTTGGTAAATAGATTTTGTTTTTGACGTAGTAGTAGTTATTAACGAACCAATGATGGAGGCCCTCTTAGATTTTTTATGTTATTAAAATATCGCCTAAGTTAAATTAAATTAACTAAAAATATTAGAACTCTTCTTAGCGAAGCACCGTCTTCGATTTTTATGCAAAAAACTTTCTTTAATTACGTTTTTAGGGAACAAAAGACTTATACGAAACTGTCAACAAAGGGCCATGTAAATAGCCCAACTCAAGCTCTGCTGTATGTTTGGCAATAAAGTATTCTTTACTCCACAACACATCACTGAGCCAGTTTGTTTTCCCAACTAATATCTCACAATCGGAACAAGTGGATACTAGTCTGTACCATATAAATAAACTGATTATTATACTTGCATAGTTCTAGATCCAAGTCCTCAGCTGAGTCTGACCCGAAAATTGCTTAATGCAAAGTATCGGACTCTTATTTAGAAATTCCGAAGCGCCTTTCTTTCAAGTTTCAACTCCTCAACAGGGTCTGACCCGGATTTGAACACAAGAACTCACAGATAGAAAATTCGCATTTGTGTTTTGCGTCAATGTATTATCAAATTGCACAACTACTTTTTTAGAGACTGCGTTTTTGTCCATGGAAGTTGTTGTCAGTTGTTTCTAATAACGTTATCCGTATTAGGACCTACTGTCAGACGCAAATACTTACATTTGTGTTTGACCTGCAGTACGGTTGGATAGACCAGAGTCGCGGCTACATTTTAACTATTTACTTTGTCTTGTAAAAGGGCTAGTTCCTGAAAGCGGAGCGCTGAATCTTTTAAAACTTTTCGAAATACGTCTGCACACGAGTGTTCAAACTAACTGAATAGTATTCACGAAAAAAAACCAAAAGTTTCGTAATTTTAGTTTTTGAAATGCAAAAATAAAATGTTCCTGTACACTATGTAGATTAATTACTATTTCATATCTATCTGAGCCATAAAAAAAATTGAATTTGATAAAGTCTAATCAAAAATGAGGTTTAAGCCACTCTGTTAGTTAAACAAAATGTATCGAAATATTCACCATTTTTAAGGATGTATCAACCTGAATGTTGGCAGTTTAGGAAGGAAAAGGTTTTACTTAAGCAATTTATAAGCAACAAAAGCGATGGAGAAAAACGACGGAAGTTCACTTTTCTACATTTTTCCGGCAGATCTCAACGAGTGTAAGGAATATCACAAGTGGTGTGACCACGACTGTACGAACACTGTGGGGTCTTACATCTGCAAGTGCCGTAAAGGATACGTCTTGGGGTCAAACAAACGGAAATGTAAAGGTGTGTTTGTTACGCTTTACACGAAAAAAGGAAGTTTATTATTGAACGAAGCATTTAAGCAAGGATTACTACTAACTTTGACCAGAAGCACATAAGACCAGTAGCCTATAACTATAACAGGAGCTCATAAAAGTTGGTCTTCTTCTTCAGTCGGTCTTTTTCAGTGGGCGTGTTGTGCTATGTTCGAGTTCTCGTTTGAACCCGTGACCACAATTGGAAAGTCGTTTCCCCGCCCGAAACTATGGTCAAACCGACAGAGCATTAAAAACTAGATTGGCTGAACATCAAGGAGCGACCAGAAATGTCAACGAGAACTCGAAAATAGCACAACACGCCCACAGACATGGCCACATTATAGATTTTAAGAACGCAAAGATCATA
>JAOBYE010723010.1:0-10412 GCA_025403585.1 Parazoanthus swiftii
CCCACTGTCAGCTTTGCGCACTTCAATATCCTCACTGCATAACAGAGCAATTCCACCGCCATCTCTACTAAGTCTACAGTGTTCAAATAGTTTATATCCAGGAAGAGTAATTTCAGCTCTGTGAGCCATATCTTTTCCCGTGAGCCATGATTCAGTAATAGCAAAGACATCAGCCCCGGTTGAAGGTGCGTAACAAGCAAAGTCCGCAGTCTTGTTTTTGATAGATCTAGCATTTAGACTGCAAAGCCGTAGATTCCTCTTAACACTTTTGCATTGTTCTTTAACCGTGGGAATGTCAACAAGACAGCGCGTAGTCGGTCTACTGAAGGATTCTTTTGTTCTCTTTCAAAACCATACAAACTTGTTGTTCAGCCAACATCGATATTAAGTATATATAAAGAGAAGAACAAGATAAAAACGATTTTAGGTGAAATCTGCCGAAATAGTTGACAACAAGCCTCGGACCAAAATCATTTACTTCATGTAAATAAATATAAAAGGCGCCCAATGCAGTGAACGGTGACGAGTTATTGTGCATTAACAAACCTAGTTATCTAGCTAGCTAGCTAGTGGAATATTGTTAGTTCTTTTTCAGGCTTTAAATCATAATGTCCCGTGCAACCATGTTAATATAATAAATTCATGGTAGACAAATCACAGAGTAGTAAAAGTCAAGGTTTTAATTAGATCAATAACATTCAATCTGATCTCGTCCTCTGTTGTGATTACTGTGCAACGAATTTCATTCGAAATCAGTTGTAGCTCAGCTTGCAACTTTTCCCCCGGGGGGGTACTCCTTCGAATTTCTGGTGGGGGTGTGCCGCCCGCATCTCCAAACCCAGACCCAATTTCAGACCAAAAAATGTTATTTTCCCGACCCGTTTTCAGACCTCGCCTCAAAAAACCATACCCGTTTTCAGACCTGTTTTCAAGACTGTAAACATAGCATATGCATCAGAGCTGAACGGAAGTCAACGTAACAAGATGAAAAGGTACGTAAAATTTAGCTGGAATGATATATTATATCAATTTCCCTTTCTCTCTTGGGAAGAAAAATAAGTTCATAAGCTTTCATGAACGTTCTCTCGATAACCATACCCAATTTCAGACCAAAATGTCTTCAGATGACCTGCAGTTTGGGATAAAATTGATCCCACAGTTTGGGCCCTGTATGACTGAACGAGAACATACGTTGGGAAAACAAAAAAAAGTCTTTTGTGTTCCGAAACAGTAACTTGGAATAAGGAACGAATTTTAGTATTTCGTTTGAAAGCGTCGTTATGGCATCGATTCTTGTTACTGCTCCGTGTCTTCCCAGCCTCAGACATTGTTCTTAAACTGCTTTTAAATTTTGAGCAATCTTAACCTCGTTGTTCTACCAAAAGTTATTCTTATATAAAAGGGCATGTACTTGAAATCAGTGCTGCAAGGTTATAAGTTTACAGGAAGGTTCATTATATGAGACTAGGTGGTTCTCGTTCTGGAAGCGTGTTATCAGAATACGAATTTTAAAAATTCATTTCAAAAACACCTTTGTTGATAATGACAGTATCGGGGAAGTATTGCTCTAGATACAAAAGGAAATAAAATAATTATTATCTGCACTAACAATACTTTGATTCAGCTTTATCCTAATTTGTTGTCCATTTTGTTTTAAGACCAAGACGGGCCTTTATTTTGGAGAAATCATACTCAAAATAATATAATAAATATGACTAAACAATTAACAATGAAAACCTTCTAGAGATCTAGAAATATATGTCGTGTAATTTAAAAAGCGCTCAGTGTGTGTGTTTTTCCTCATTGACTACCATGTCAATACTTGCTCATCAAACTATCATGTTTGCAACTTGACGAACTTTTGCTTCTGTGTCTAAGTACCATAGGGACTAGACATAAATAAACAGCCTTTGTTTGTTCCATCAGACCAATAGTGACAATAAGTTGAAAATGAGAAGGTCATTGAGTATTTTGTTTCTGGGGACAAGTTCTCATTGTTTTACTAAACCGGCCATATCTGACTGATCCCCGCAGAGCTAGTAAGCAGTACTTAACCCTTAGCTATACCACTCTACAAAGTTTACCAACATTAATCTTCTCTTTATAGTATTAGTGCAAGACAAATTGATTAGTTTCAAGAATTTAGGAAACGACGATCGCGATCATCCATTTCAAACTGTTAAAGATGAAATGTAAAATTCTCCCAATTTATCACTTTGACAAATGTATGGAGACAGTAATCCTGAAGGAAATTGGCAACAGGTCCATTGGCACAGGCGGGAGAAGGAAAGTGTTAACCAATGCAGTTCATGCATGTCATCGGTCCACGAATTGAATTACATTCCTAGTGGATTTAACACTCTGCCGTTTTATTTCCGCTTCTTTTTATTGCAGGTTTCCACGGGGAACACAGCAGACGGTAAATCTGAAAATCCAGCCTTGGGTCTCCGGTCTCGTGCCTTGTTTCCCACCTTGTTTCTACAGGTTCCACAGCCTTGCTGCCTTCGGTCGCCATGAAAGGTGCAGCACTGACAGCCGGCATAGCGACGGCCATGTTGCTTTGTATGTTCTGCACAAGCTGCAGCTCCGACGACCTGGTAAGTTGATTTCCAAATATTATTTTCAGTCTTAACCATTGGGGTTTTAGTGCTTGTTATCAGTATTAAAACAACACATACATGTGCTTGTGTTGAGTACCCATTTTGAAACAGAAAACCCAAAAAATAGCTTCAACACCTCAGTTTAACTCTTGTTTGAAACCACAAAAAAAAAACAAATACATTTCCAGCACACTTATCCGAGCAGTTGGTAAGACTCCCTCGGATTCCACAGGGAAAATTATTTCATAGGTTTTTGAAACAGTCTCGGGTAACCTCCTGTCGCCATTGCTTTTGCTTTCTTCCTTATCTCTGGTCGTAGATTTTGTAGCAAGAGCTAACCGTATGTTTTAGGACATACCCGAACAAGACTACTTCTTGTCAAAACAAACTGAAACCAAACTTTAAGAATATAAAATGCTCCTTAAAGCTTACACACCGACGGGATAGACAGACAGACTGACAGACAGACATAAATATGTATATAGAAGGATAGACAGACAGACGGATAGTTAGATCAAAAGAAAATTGAAACGTTTTCCTGGTAACTGTACGCTCAGAAAACAAGTTGTTTTTTCAAAAAACAATTCTCAAGTTCTATTGCTATCCAAAATTAATCCAAAAGCGCTCCGATCATTTTCAGAGAGCGGAAGTCGGACAAAGAGCTGACATGGGGTGATAAATAGGACATCCTGTCCAGTTGAGACCGACATGCATGGGGAGAGGTCATTGAAAAACAGCAATGTCATTGCGGGGACCAATCATTTAACTCTGGGAGTGAATGGGGAGAGGTGGGGGATTAATCCTGTCTGTGCGAGGTTTCTTATTTATACTTTGCTTGAAGCAGTGCTGCAAAAACCTTCAGTCGTCAAAGTATATGACCTTGAGACCAGACTTATAGGTCGGAAATTCAAAACCTTGATTATCTAAGATTTCTTTGAACAGCTTGAGTATAAAGGCGTTTTAATAGTCTCGCGAGTTTCATTTTGTACATAGTTTAAAATAAAAGAAAAACAGAGAGCTTAAACGGCTTAACAGTAAACTTATAAAATGATTCATCATGAAATCTAAGACCTAGCTAGACTGGGAATAAAATGGTTTTAAAATGGAAAATCTTTTAGTCTGGATTTACAAAAAGAAGCTTACCACAAAATGATTTGCTTATGTGTCTTTACGAAGTCTCTTGACGTGGTAAAAGCACAAAATAATTAAGCAAGGAAAGTTGATGTGAATCAGTTCGAAGCATAATACCGGGGAATTGACAAATATGCAACTGCGTAAACATGAGCTTTGCATACAGAACATAATATGTATTTGGCTTCCTTTAGGGACAAGATCCAGACGAGGAACTAAATGGCGAATTTAACACTACACGAATGAATCCAATTCATTCTTCAGTTAAAACGCCAAATGAGATGAAGAAGGAGATGACAGCCATTGATGAACACAATGAAACCAGTAAGTGTGCGTCCGTTACATGCTCAAACAGCTTTTCGTTTTCTTCAAAGTTTCTGCTTTTATTTCAATTTTTATATTTAAAAAATCTGCAGTTTTCGATTAGCTTGTAGTGACTGCGTTTAACTTCAGTAAGTCACGAGATCACGTGCGTTACTGGTTTGAGACATCAACTTCATCTGTCAAGAACGACTAAAAGGGGGAATTATCAATATAAATTGAGGTTTAGCTTCCAGATTTAAGCAATTTAAGACCGGGAATTAGCAAATTTGTTAAAACTGATGTTTTTCCCTAAGAGCTGGCTTTAAAGAGTTTATGAAACCGATTGGCATTTTTGATGGATTGTGGAGGATATACATGACTGGGAAGTTAGTATCTAACCGGCCTTGATTATCTGGTTAAACAAGAACATCTTTCGTAAGGTTAAGTGGTACAGCAAAATTGAAAACAGTTTGTAGAGTTAGACAAGGCCGTAGCCAGTTACGAGGCAGAGTAGAATGCCTCTCCTCAAATCTGAACCAGAAGAAAATGTTTAAATTTCTTGTCCATTTCTAAACTTCTCGTATTCCTCTGGTACTCAGGGGACAAACTAGTTTGCGCTGTAAATCTGTATTTCAGGTCTCTATATTCTACTTACGAGTTTAAACGACTGAGTGCTGTGTTGGCAATCCGTCCGCCAATCCGTCTGTGCAAAGATGCTTAAAACCTTTATCAAAAACCAAAATTCCAAAATGCACATGAGGTACGAGATCCACCAACAAAATGCGACATGTACATGAACTTTAAAGTTCTTTTAATGAATTCAAAAGAAATCAATATAAACCTCGAACAAAACCTGGACAACACTAAAAAATAGACAGCACTCGCCGAGTGGATCATACTGATTAGTTATCAGTGACATCTCGTTTGTCAGAAAAGATGATTTCATCGATCTCCTAGCCTCATCATGAAAACGAGGTGATATGTCAAGACCGTCATTTGATATTTTTTTTTGATCTCGTGTCATCTAAACACAAATATAATACCAGACTGACTTCAAAAACATCTTACTATATAGCTTCAGTAAACACAAATTATGGTAAATTCAACATTCGATATAAAGGGGCATTAGTATGGAACTTGTTGGGCGAGGATCTAAAACACCAAAGTTTTGGAGTCTTCAAAAATAAGAAATAATGCATTGCAATCCTTTTTCTTGTGTGGGTGTTGATCTCTTTGATAAACATCCAATAGGATACTTTACAATAGCAATCTTCAAATATAGCTCGCTATCTTTTATGTATCGTTTTGTCTTCCCTATTAATGTTCTGGTGTTTTTGTTTTCATTTTCTTTCCATTAGTGTTTTTTGTCTCACTCCATTGTTGCTGCGATTGAACATGTCATCCATCTAGCTTTGTTTAGCTACTAGGCTACTCTGGGTGGGAATTACCTTTGTCAGTCGATTTGTAAACAGTACACTGCAATTAAAGTAATAAAGTTTGTCGTTGTTGACCGGTCTATTCAAGAAAACCTCGAACCAACCAGGTATCTAGACTGCGTGCGGACGCCAGTCCCCGCGCGGTCATTTCAATACCAGGTATCTGGCATGGCCAGGAATTAGTGATGCACTGACATATTTTCTGCTCGCTTCGATATGTTATTTAAAAATTCGTGCGTTTTAACACCGTTAGCAAGGAGACACGTATGAGGTCTTTATGTCGTAATTATAACGTCACATGTTAGTTTAACGACACCAACTGATAGTTCGCCACATTTAATTCCAATACGTTGAGCAGTTACAGAGTTGTGAGCTGCGGGAATTCCCCCTTCTCCTTGCCCCTTCCAAGTTCAGGAACCCGAGCAAAAGCCCGGGAAGGATAGGGTTAAGCAAATAGTGTTTAGAATGGAAGGGGAAACACTTGATTTTGGATTTGCTAAGACACCATTATTATTATTATTATTATTATTATTATTATTATTATTATTATTATTATTATTACTATTTTTATTATTATCATTATAATCATGATGTTGATCATTTGGAATGGCTAATAAACCATTATCATTATCATTATCGTTATTATTATTATTATTATTATTATTACTGTTATTATAATTATCATTATTGACTTTGGCTCACGACACTATTTAAAACGACGCTGTTGACATTAAAATAAATAGTGTAATCCATATTACAATACATTTTATTCCTTTCTGTAGGTTTGAGAAATGAAAATGAGATACAAAATGTTTACAAAGAAAACCAGGAAGGAGGAAAAGAAAATGACGATAAAGGAGATCAAATTGTTGTCGAAGATAAGATTGATGATGACATAGGTAATAATGATGATGTTGTTGATGATGATGATAGTTCTCGTGATGTTTATGACAATGATGATCATGATGATATTGGGGATATTGATGATGATAATGACTCTCGTTCTGTTGATCACAACGATGATGACGATGATGATGATAATGGTGGTGGTGGTGTTGTTGTTGTTGATAATGATAATGGTGATGATGATGATGATGATGATGATGATGATGATGATGATGATGAGAACAAGCCTAAAAAAAGAGTCCGTCGGTGGTGGGGCGGAGGAGGGGGCAGAAGCAGCAGTAGCAGCAGCAGCAGATCCCGTAGTAGCGTCAGCAGATCCCGGAGTAGCGTCAGCAGGTCTCGGAGTAGCAGATCCAGGACAAGCAGTGGTGGCTTCTGGGGTGGAGGTAGCAGATCCCGGAGTAGCAGCAGCAGATCCCCGAGTAGCGTTAGCAGATCCCGCAGTAGCGTCAGCAGATCCCGGAGTAGCAGCAGCAGATCTCGGAGTAGCAGATCCAGGACAAACAGTGGTGGCTTCTGGGGTAGAGGTAGCAGATCCCGGAGTAGCAGCAGCAGAACTCCAAGTAGTGTCAGCAGGTCCCGGAGTAGCAGCAGCAGATCCCGAAGTAGCAACAGTAGATCCAAAACTAGCAGCAGTGGCTTCTGGGGAGGAGGTAGCAGATCTCGGAGTAGCAGCAGCAAATCCCAGAGTAGCAACAGCAGATCCAGAACAAGCAGCAGTGGCTTCTGGGGAGGAGGTAGCAGATCCCGGAGCAGCAGCAGCAAATCCCAGGGAAGCAGCAGTATTTCAAGATCGACTTCTATTTCAGGGAAAAGCAGTAGCGGTGGTTTATTCGGAGGCCTGTTTGGTAGGAACAACAAAAAAGCAAGTTCGTCACGACCATCTTTCACCAGGCATCCAGTTCGCAGCAACAACAAGCAAGGATCGCGTTCCACTCCTTTGTCTGGAAAAAAAACAACGTCAGTGAACAAGGCAGCTAGTGGCAAAAAGCAGTCCTCTGGGAAAGGTTTAACAGACGGGGTACTATACTTCACTTTATTTCATTTGAGCATAATATTACAAAGTTGTCATGGAGTACACCTGAACAGGGTGAAACCTCAACCAAGGTGTACTCACCGAAACCCAAACCGTGCATTCAAAGTCACTACCCACCACCCCATATATCAAACACATACTCCCTTCGTATTTCCCTACAGTTGTTTCCCCGACATAAACACATACCCCACAAGAAAACCTTTAGAAACAGCTCCCTTTACAGCAAGAAAGTTAAACCAACGCTCACCCTAAAAATTTATCCATCAAAAAGTAGGGATTTGCCGATTACCATTGATATGATCTAAATTTCTTCGGTAGTTTGGGATCAAGCCCCTTTCAAGAGTTTTTGGACTGATCAGCTGTTACTCGTGTTTACTTAGTCTCTTGAAAATTAAGGTCTGGAGAACGTAGATAATCATATCCGTGCATTTTGATAGTAGGTTTGCCAAAGTTTCATACTGACATGCAAGATTAACAAGGACTTCGTTTTCCCTGCAGGATTCTTTTTCCTTGTAATTTTGCTTTGCCAATAATGATTCTAAATAAAGTTTTAAAAAACACGAAATATAACGTTAGCTTTGACTCGGCCTGACATGCACGTGCTTTTATTCTGCTTTTAAATGTTGGCATTTTGACAGCCTCGACGTTCCTGTGAAGACGATTTATATGATGTCTAGTTCTCATACTTCTCCTCTCTACCAGCTAGGCTTACATGGATCAATAGTTTTTTTTAAGTGCAATTAATTTTAACTTCTAACAAACAGATTCACACAGCGCTGGACGTAGCTGGAATGGCTCCAGGTGTGGGGATCCTAGCTGACGGGGCGAATGCTCTCCTGCACGCTGCAAAAGGCAACTGGAAAGAGGCGGGATGGTCTGCAGCGGCCATGATTCCTGGTTTGGGCCAAGGTGTTACCGTGGCCAAGATGGGAAGGAAAGCCCATCGCGCTGTCAAAACACTTGCCAAGAAAACTGGCAATACATTCGAAAACAGCAAGTTCGGCAAAGCATTGAGTAATGCTGGGAAAAACAGACAAGTCAAGCGCTACGAGGAAACGAAAGATCAGATTATACAAGGGTCAAGCCAAGTCAAGGGAAAAACGAAAATTTTTGAAAAGCCTGGCAAAGGATATGATAACACCGAGAAAGACTTCAACCGACTGATCGACAAAAAGAAGCCTGTTGAAGTTAAAACAAACAGTAAGGGTGAGCAAGTAAGAGTTGGCAAAGCGCCTAATGGAGACACAGTGATCGCAAGGCCATCAAGCTCGGACGGACGCGCCACCCTGGAGATTCAGCAAAACGGAAAAACAAAACTCAAGATACGCTACGGCGACAAAGAGGCAGGGAACAAAAAGAGCGGCTGAAAACACAGTAAAGCCTGTTTCACCCTTGCGAGATAAACATAAGCCTTAGCAAAAGCATAAACTTTAGCATAAGCAATAACTAAACATAAACATGAGCTTAGACAAACAGAAACCTTAATACAAACTAAGCATAAACAAGCTGCAGCAGAAACCTAATATAGGTCCACGCATAAGAACATTTATAAGCGTAAGAATTAGTTTTTTAAATAACAAAAGTCAAAGACAGAGGAACACTGGTAACCGAGCTCTTTCCTCCGCAGCGGCTTCGAGAAACGGGCGCGCGGGGAGTCATGGGAGGGGGCTTTTCTACCTTCCCAGAGACCCCCGCGCGCTCACTCTTTTCTTACCCAGTCCTCCAGTATGTTCACTGCCCTTGCTAATCTGCGGCTGATAACTTGTCCAATGTGGCGCCAAACTCGAGTGAATGTCGATTTTTTCGCTCCCCAAGTTTGCCAGGTATGCGATTGTTTTTCGCTTGTTCCATCCTGTTTCACACTCGGTATTCCTTTGTCTTTCCCTTTGTTGTTGAAATATATGTTGCTTTTAGAATTGTAGATTTCGTTTTTGTGAACCTTTAAATAGTGTCCCGCGTGCAACCATAATTCAGTGTGGACAAATCACAGAGTAGTGAAAGTCAAGGTTTTAATTAGATCAATAACATTCAATCCGAACTCGTCCTCTGTTGTGATTACTGTGCAATGGGTTTCATACGAAATCAGTTGTAGCTCAGCTTGCAACTTTTCTTCAGCAATTTGTTTTAAACTGACAGCATGTACTCATGAATTTTTGTTCGCTTGTTCCACGAGTTTTTTAATCTATTAGGGTTATCTACGAGTATCTAACAAATTTGATTTGTGGCAAGGGTATTAAAGTGCTAGAGGTGCAGGGAAATGTGTTTTAAATCAATCATTACAAAAGTAATTACAATGTTGGCTAATAATCCGGGCGTGTGCACTGATAAATCTTTATTGTCCAATTACACTTTTTCTTTATTGAGAATCGGTAAAATTTTGCCCAGGCTCGATGTTCTTGTTTCTGGACATATCCAGGCTCAAAATGACGTTATTTTGTTCTTTTCGAAGCTGTGAAGTGTCTCGGAAGTTCCAAAACAGCGTTTGCGCAGCGACTCAAATCCCTTGGTAAAGGTTGTAAACTGAAACCAGGGAAGCGAACACCTCCAACCATCCCAAGATATCCAGTAGACCACCTCGCACTGAGTCAGGCCAGCTTTTTCTTACATTTACATCTATATTTGTGCATTTGAAAACTCGGACGAATGCCCGTACAAAGTGTTATTTAATTGCCCATTCGCCCCCTGTGCAATATATCCCTTATTGGGGTTTAGCACAGTATAGATTTAGAACGATTCCTTTGGTTCTTCGACAAGATCCGAAGCCAAATACTCGGCAGTTTTTCCTGGCATAACTTAGAACTTCTTTATAATCTTTAAAGTACAATAAAAAAAAAGATAAAGTGCAGTAAACTCGTCAAATAAAGCGCGACTCGCAGCAAAATTTCTTGCGAGTCGCCATCTTGCCGATTTTGGTGAAAACCAATTACAGTGGAACCCCGCTCTACGGACACCCCGTTATTACGGACAGTTTGGCATTCCCCGACCAAAAGCTCATACATT
>JAOBYE010723021.1:0-24949 GCA_025403585.1 Parazoanthus swiftii
GGTCGAGGCTAACCCTGCAGAAATGAGTCTGTGGTCATTGTAGTCAGCGGTAACTGGGAATTCGAAACTGGTCTATTCCAGAATTAAATGAAATGTTAGATTGCATCATTAAACAAATACAAAACTTCAGAGTGGAACGAGGATAAAGTCATACTGTATTATGAAATACTACCTGGCTTAGCAAATTAATTATGGCTGATCATACCTTACACTGTCATCAACATTGGCAGTAACCTTGAGTTGAAGCACTTCTTCAGGGGGAATGACGCCCTGGGTTGGCTCTACAGAGTACGACGAGTTGGGGCGAACCTAAGGGCCATATACACGGCATGAGAACAAGTGTGTACAGCTGTTGGCTGATATCTAGGTAATACGGAAACCGCAATACCATAAACCTAAAGAATGGTTGGAGCTTTTAATTTTGTGCTCGAGGTTCCTTTGTTGTGCAAACGATGTTATGTGAGCCAGAAGAGGCATCCTAATAATTCCGGTGATAGTTTACTCAGTTGAGAACAAAACTAAGATGACCATCGTAGTTTTCTTTACGTTGATCCTAACATACTCTGCTTTAATATCAAAACAGCAACTGCTGGATTCCAAAACAAGACCACCAAGTTTATCAACAATATTTTATCTTCTGCTTACAGTATCGATACAAAATAAGTGGATTGGTTTTGAGATTAAAGCAGTTTATCACCCACTCCAAATTCTCAAAAATGAAGTGCAAAATGCTCCCAAATCGTTTACATAGAATGTAAGGATGCAGGAAATGCGAATTTATCAGTGCATCATTTGGCATTTTTAAGGATGAAAGGCTAATGCTCCATCTGCTTACCATGCTGCAAGAGAACTGAGCAGGAATCAAGGATTCATTGGACAGCCGCACCATGCGGTGGATTTCTGTCAGTACTGGGATGTGTCCGTAGTCAATCTGTGTTGGTGTGACGTGCACAACAGGCCCCTCGCCATTACTCAACACTTGGACACTCTGCAGGTAAAAGGGAGTACATTAAATGTATATAGGAACGTACAGTCAACGGAAGTGATGTTAGAACCGTAATCAGAAGTTTCGTTGTAGCTCTCAGATGGCAAGTTCAAAAACCTGAAATAAAATTTCAGCCATCCGCTACTACCTCTCGATGAAGAAATTGAAAAAGTCTAACCTGCACTAAAACCAATTTTTGGACTCGTTATTTAAATATTTGGAAAAGAACACTGTATTACAACTATTTTGTCTTTTATAGGATTATTTAATCTGAGCGTCTGAAAGAAAATAAACGACTTTGGTATGATGGAGACCCGCCGACTTGTCGCTGTCTTAAAAATACTAAACTTCGCCACAATCTTGAAAACTACAACAAAGATCTTGTGAGTACAGATCTTACGTCACTTCCATTGACTGCAATAGAGTGTTTTAATTAAAAATCGGTCCATTAACAAGATCCAGAAATGGATATTATGTTAAAGTATTCTTTAATAATTTAACGTCGATACAGTGATTTTTGTTTGAGTGACAGAATTTTTAATTTTGCGATAGACGGTCTCAATATATTTCCTGCGTGTCATGAAAAACCATACACGTGGTAAATCTAAAACGTACGTCTTGATAAACCCTTAAAAGTGATCACTTAAATGTTGTTAGTGAAACCAATCATGTTGATCGAAAACAACATTTGTAGAGTGTGGTTTTGGCCGAGCCAGCCTGTACCGATCAATCGGTTGGCCAAAACAACAATAGGCTTATGACACAAACAATTACTCTAAAAACAATAGCTGAAGCAGCTTTAGCATAGTACATTAAAACTGTCCAGGCCGCAATCTTGACGTACTACTTTGATACAACAACATGGCCGCCACATACAAATTACAATATACTTTTTCCTAATACTATTTGTCCAAGTGCTCGGTTGCCTTATGCTCAAAAATTTCGCTCATTTGAATAATTTTACCAGTTTTGTAAGGAACATGTGAAGTGTTGCTCTAACGCCATTTTATTGATTATGTAGTTGCTTACTCTTTATTCGAGCCACACACACGTATCACATATCGTTCATATTTAGAGGAAATGTAATGGGATCTTCCACCTACCAAAGGAGGATCACTGCTTCCAAATATCATAAAGAAAGCTGTCACACTGATTTCGTCAAACGATTCTGCTGTTATCTGTAGTGGTACCTCCCTCACAGAATGCGGCTGGATCACGCCCTAATGACAGAAAACAAGATAGTTGTAACCTCACCAACCAAACCCACCTTAAGACCTCAAAACGAATATCAACTTTTCAAGTAGCTCTTTCTAAATAGCTTACACAGTAAAACGCTTTGTAAACGTACATAACATGTTACTTTACATTTTCGACCTTAATCTAACATGGGAAGAACTTGCCTTTGGTTCAGGACTGCTATAAAGAATTGGAGTGACATCCTCCACAACTTGTGCTAGTAATTCATAATTGGCAGGCAGATCGGAGTCGTTCATCAGTTGTACAGGTAGCTCGTAGGTGTGGTGGAGGAAGCAGCGCCCATAGTCCAACAGGGGAGTTCCCAACGTTATAGTTGGTACAACGCATCTGGAGCAAACACAACAGGTTGTTGAAAACCGACATTTAACACTGCAGCCAGACCTCTGCTTGGGAGATATTTCACTTTCTAGCAGGTTGCTAAAACAATTCTAAGACTCTATATTCGTTTACACAATACCTTTATAAAATCTCATTCCGGTACGAGTCATTCAAGAACGAGTTCATTCTGGTCCTCGCACGGGATTCAAAATGTTCGTTCCGAAATGAAATCTGGATACACGTTCCACAAGTACCATGAAAACCGGGAGGTACAAGCTCATTCAAGTACGGAATTAGACAAGTTGGTTTGTTGTGTTGATCAGCTGACTTACATTTTCTATCCGCCGATGTTTTTGCCGCACTTTCATTCCAGTTAAAATGATTGTCGTACCACAATAAATTCATTTCGGTACAATGTAAACACCACCTAAGACCCAAGGCGAATGAACAAGAAAGCACTATTTATTACTTTCTAGTTACCTAGCTATAATAGGCAGAGAAAGGATTTCATCTCCAACACCATCAACGTCGACCACCAGGCTGATGTCATATTTCTTCACTGTCATAGGTACAAAGTCCACCTGAAAAAAGAATAGAAATGAGAGCAATATGGATGAGATGGGGTAAGATTATCGCCTGCCCTCATTTATTGCGGCTATAGCACTAAATAGTGACACTAATACACTTGAAGTTTCCACAACGACATTACTGCCAACTCTTTCTCAGAAGTGAGTTGGTTTTGTCAACTCCCCCCCCCCCCCCACACCCACAACCACATAATGCTATTTCAGAAGACAAGCCGCCCAAATACTTAGCAGCGGAAGGGAGGGTATACATGTAGGTCGAATGTTCCCGGTCCATCACTGCAAGACAAATCCGGTGAAAATATCTTGATTGCACTTCGTTGAATGGCTTGATGCAGCAGAGACTCGCAGACTGACTAAAAATTTACCTTGACATTTTTAACTCCATTCTGAAACTTACCTTGATTTCTATCTGACTCTGTGGGGCCACAGTCTGAGTTGCAGGAACAATATCAAACTCTCTGGGAGCTGTCGTGAGGGTGCTGCCTGGGTCACTGATGTTACTGTCCACAAGGCTGTCTCCATAGCTGTGGTGTGACATCTCATCCCGCACGCCCCCATCAGCTGGTACTCGTAAGTTGAACGTCATGGGGATGAGTGATGTATTGACCAGTGTACAGTGTCTTGTGTGGACAAACCCTGCAGCAGCATCAGATTAACAATATTTATAAATGAAACAAAAAAACGACTTGCAAATAAATTGGTAATAAAAACTTATCAAGCAAACAGAATGGAAAATAAAAACTGTGAAATTAGATGAAAGGCTGCTGCATTTTACATAAGTTAGTAAGTTGGTATCGATTTTATATCATTACCCAGAAAGGCTTGTGCCTATGTACATGAAGAATATTCATGTGTATTACATGCTAACTGGCCGCTCATAATCATGTAGACCTAGTGAACCTATGTTTATAGAGAGTCACTTCTCACCATAAGAGACTGTCCCAAACTTCAGTTTTGGCGACTTAAAATGGAACGTTGGCCCAATAACATTTCCTCTGTTGAAATAAAAGAACAAAAAAAACTTTAAGAACGGCAAAAACAGATCTATAGTGTTCACATATACCGTTCATTAACCTCCAACAATACTGAACTGTCCACAAAATGTTGCCATCAAACGTCTTTAAACTTTATTTGTGCCTGCCTTAACAGTTAGAACTAGTCTCAGCACAGGCGAGCAGACAGAAAATACATTAAAGGGTTGATGTAAACCAGTCTTCGTTGTTCAAGGAGATGTCAATTTGTTCATGTTCGAAAATCTTGTGCAATAAACTTTCATACCGAGTAAGAAAACCTATATATAGTTACCTAATATTCAACTTGAGTTTTTCTGGTGATCCATCAATGCAAAACTGGAACAACTCGTTAAAACTTCCAAGCAAAGGCGAACAGAAATGGACCTAGAACAAAAGCAACCGTCATTAGGGACATTAAGATCGAAATTTATTCACGATTACCACAAACGGCAAACGTCAAGATGTCACGTGACCTCAATCTTGCCGCGCGGTTTGACGTTCGCGGTTCAAATTTCAACCTCAGGAAAGCTGTTTTGCAGTAAGTAAAATACAGCAAGATTTTTCTTTTTAACACTGCAAACCCACGTATAAAGTAAATATTCAACTTTCTTTATGTTTTAGCTCCTGAACAAGTAGCTTGTTTATTTTCCGAAAGGAGTTGGAAGACGAATTTTTGCGATTCAAAAAGCAGCATGTTGAATGATCAAAAACAAATATGGCGACTAAATTCCACCAGCCACTGATTTATACAACGAAAATTGCAATTTCGGTGGTTTCTTTGTGTTTTGGCGCTAAATATTGGACTATTTATTAGTACTGGACGATGTAACAGTTTTAACAGTTTATTTCTGCACATTGTATGCTCTGTAATGTTCATTTTTCTAAAATTTAGTACAACTGCGTCGTCAAACAGAAACAGCTGAAATGTCTTTATAATATAATTCATTGATTTTTTTTATAGATGGCCCACAACTCAACATGACTTGATGCTCTGTAACTGTAAAGAGGTTGCTACTCGGAACCAACAATTTCCAAATGATTGGGACAAGATTGCAGAAACTGTAGGAACGTCTTTTTGGCCCGCTGTGGTATACTGACCCCGAATCTTAAATGCCAAATATTTTCATACGGCAAACCTCAAACCGCGAACGTCGACCTGAGGTTTGCGGTTTGCGGTACTTTTCAAATACTTCGACGAAGTTACGAAACTTATACGAACTATGTCATCTACAGTCAACAAAGTCGCAAGGTATTTCTTTACATGAATTACTTTTCAGTTTTGTTTGCATCGTCACCACGATAATACTATTTTTCGGGTATTTTCAGTTATGACAAATAAAACTACGGTAAGGCTGCAATGGTCAGCACCAGACATTTTTGGTTACTTATGATTGAAGGAATATACTAAACATAAAATATCGTAGAACTGGGTTTGTCTTACCGACTGCTGAAAATGCAACGACTTCCAATATGTTGCAGAGTATTTCTCAGCAAACGCATGACGTTAACCCAGTGCAGCTACAGAATTTGCAGGCACCCAACCAATGGTACTAATACATTACATCAGGTGACAAGAGGACAATAAAATATACTAAATCGTCCTTCACACTGGAACGGGCTTCTTTTTAACAATTATAGTCATCGTGTCTCCTCAGTTAATGTTTGAAGAGTACTTACTCTAAAAGAATATCTCAGTTACCTGAATAGCTTGGTGAGACCCGGGAACTACAATTCCCTGAGATGGAACAAAGTTGAAGTATGGTCCAAATGTGGAAGATTGGGTCAGAAGGCAAAATGCAGCGTCAATATCCCCCTTGTTGGACAGTACCACCTGTTCGTAGAGAACAGACACATAAGAGGTTAAAAACACGTCAATTTCCAACTTTACAAACATAGGAACAGTGTTTATTATTGAGGTAGCACCAGCTCATACGTTTTAATGGGAACCTTTTTTAATATACAATGTTCTTTAAAGCAATCGTACTATTTCGTTCTTGTCGTTTAACGCAAAAAACAACTGTGAAATTAGTTTTAGGGGTTGAACATGTTGGTTAAAGAGTCACGTGACCAATTTGAATATTTTGAAGGCACTCAAAATTAAAATGTTTAAGCAAGTCCTGGAGTTGAAATTTAAACATCGTGCACTGACACGATCAGCAGTGAACACCAGCAACAGCGGCACCATCTCCAAAAGGGAAGCACCAGCAGTATCAACCAGAAACAGCAGCAAGCACTAGCAGTTTAATCACCAGCAGGAAGCTCCACCAGCCAACAGCACCATCACTAGCAGCAAGCTCCACCAGCTTCACCAGCCAACAGCACCATTAGCAACAGCAAGCTCCACCAGCTTCACCAGCCAACAACACCATTAGCAACAGCAAGCTCCACCAGCTTCACCAGCCAACAGCACCATTAGCAACAGCAAGCTCCACCAGCTTCACCAGCCAACAGCACCATCATTAGCAGCAAGCTCCACCAGCTTCACCAGCCAACAACACCATTAGCAACAGCAAGCTCCACCAGCTTCACTAGCCAACAACACCATTAGCAACAGCAAGCCTTACCAGCCAATAACACCATCACCAGCAGCAAGCCTTACCAGTACCAACAACACCATCAACAACATCAAGTACAAACAGCCAACAACACCTTTACCAGCAACATGTTCCATCAGCCAACAATACCATCAGTGATCACCAAAAACTGGTTTTTGATTCTAATTTGAATTCTCGATCATCACGAATTGTGATCTTCGTCAGCAAAAATCTAATATCTTGATTGTCAACTCTTTGGAGACATTGTTTCGAATTTGTCATACTGTTAGCCGATGAAGATAGCAATTTGCGATAGGCATTTTAGGTGAACACTCTATGCTGTGATCATGACACTTCAACAATCCATTCCTTCAGCAGAAAATCTTATGCAAGGTCCTTAATTACGCCAAGAATACGCTTTTCAAAAAACATTTTAGTATTATAAAATTTTATGAAGTGTTTGGCCTTTTAACTCCACGATACCCTACTTTAACAGATTTCTGTGTCCAGCTGATGCGACTCTAATCACAACCTTACCTCATAAGAATGTTTAGAATTGACAAAGATGTTGCCAATGTCCAGAGAATCAAAGGAGAATAGAACTCGAGGTCCAATGCCCTCCCCTCTGATGCGAAGAGGTAGTCGAGATTCTCGACCCGTCACATCACAAAACACTGTCCTTGCATAGCTGAAATATAGTATTGTTTGTGGGTTACAACCATGTGTAGTTTAACTGTCACAGTAACTAGTTTCTAACTCATAGAGAATCTGACACTGACAATAAAGTAAAAGAGGCGGTAATTGAAACCGTGAACAAAGAAGATTCCTCTTGCAATTTGCAACGAAATCGCAGATAAATATATCCACCTAACTTTCAGGGTGTTAACGAGTTTTTCGGAAAAACCATAGGTTTCTAGTTTGCCTTGTTTTTATTTAGTGGTGAAGGATATATGACAACATTTCATCTTAAAGATAGAGGAATTTCTTCAGAGCGCATAATTCAACGAACTTTTACACTTGTACTTTTCCTAATCATAAAATACAATTCCAGGATTTGGTAGTTACACAAATCGAACAAGTCTTAAAATTATCGCGTTTTTAAAATGCAACAGCAATAATCCATATGGTACATGTATTTAGAAAAACTACTGAGGTAAAATTTCATAAATTTGCTCTATTAAACTGTCAAGATCATTAAGACTTGTCAGAGTAACAGTACATACCTTTGGGCTTCTTGAGGCTTAAATATGACTGCGATCTCTGCCTGCGAGTTTGGCCAAATGTCCCCTTCCTAATAAACAACACAAAGATAGCAATTAAGTGACTGATTACAATACCAAATGAGTTGCCACTGGAAAAACGATTTTAACTGACAAGCGAATTGTTCTAATAACAGACATTTATCTTACCAATGGGTCCATTTGAATGATATCATCAGCAAAAAGCATTTTGTCATCCATCAACACCTTGAAAATAGGTCATAAATATCTGTGTTAGCGTCTTATGAACTAAATGGCACACACATCGAAAGAGTGACATATCGAGGTCATTAGGGCAACAAAGCGTTTCGAGTTTTCAACACCAAAAATTAACAAATTAAAAAATCCCGCCAGAAAACCATAATATAGATTTCCAACACCAAACAGACAAAATCCGATAGGTAAAGCAAAAGAAAAAACAAATTAAAATGTGAGCAAAGGGCCAGTAAATATGAAAATGAATTGACCCTCCAATTACATATAAATTCTTTAAGGAGCTAGGGAAAGCTTGATAAAAACATGATAACTCGGTTAGGGAAACCGTTATTTTCAGAAGTTGTTCTCATGTAATTAGGCACTCTTGAACTGTTGGATCGCGGGAAAATTGACAATAATAGCACGAATTTACTTCAACGAGTATGGTATCAGTGCTGGATTCACCCTTGTATACCCTTTTGCCTATCCTACAAACACTAAAGCTGCAGCAGAACTACCAGCTTCCAGTAATTCATCGTTCCCTATTACCCCAAAGATTCGAAAAACATTAAATTTTCTGTGTAATGTTAGACTGTGAGAAACTTAGGAACTTGGCTCTGAGCTCCAAAATCTATTTATGAATCAAATAAAAAATCGCAGTTCTAAAGACTGGAATTTACAAACAGTACCTACAATTTTCAAACACAAAGACTTGCACTAACATTACAAAGTACAATGACATGTCAAATGCTACATGTAGGTTGCAAAATAGTTTCACGACAAAATGTGCAAGTCGCTTCTGAGTCTTGTACCTTGATCTCATTCTCATACTTTCTGTGCAGGATAGAAATTTGATCCCTCATCGTTGGATCTATTATACACTCTTCCAAAAATGTATCCTTCTCAATGTGCTCCTGCCTATTGAGGTCCATCTTGAATCTACAAGTATGAAGTATGTACAACAAAACAATAAGAAATTTATAGACGTACTAATGTTAAAATTTCGTTTAGGCTGACACTGGAAACTCTGTTCTTGCAACCTTAGAACGAAAAGGTCCACACTTTGTCTTTCAGTATTTCAACTTTTTGCGCTATGTTCCCCTCCTTTCAAAACAAGTACGTTCTTCCTCATCAGCAAGCTTTTACAGTCGAGATAACCTTTGGCAGGTGTAGCCAGCAAATATGAGCAAGCTCATCCACAATCTGCTGTTAACTAACAGTGGATAATTTTGCTAATGTGTACGTGATAAAAGTAGTTACAGTAAACGGCACTCGTGTGAGAACCATACTTTTTGACATAGTTGTGAAGATTGAGACGAAGCTGTGGTCGAGTCTTCAAAACTCAATTCTAAAAAATACATTTTAAGAACTTAATTGAAAAACTTCCTAATGTCAGATGAGTTATAACGTGCCACATCCTCAAACAAATTATAGGTTTGAGAATGTCCATAGTAAAAATGATGAAACATAATGAGAAGATCTTGCGGTTATGGTTCTCACATTTTCATGACTTTCTTTGACTGCAAAGCTGCAAATAACGGCCGGACGTGACTGTGAAGAACATATGTTCTGTAAAAATTTTTCAAAAGGTTTCTGCAGTATCTAGGTATATATACGTGGATGTGCTCTCTTATGGCTGATATTAAGTCAGATTCACAAAACGTAGTCTAGTTTATTAACTGATTAATTTTTGAAATCATTTCAAAGTTTTAAACAACAGAGAATCAACTGACAATCATCCTCTTTTGAAAAACTCTACAGAGTAATTGTCTTGAGATTTTCAATTTCTACTGACTTTGCCCTACCTGCTCTTTTCCTGTTCTTCCTCTCTAAGAGTTGCAAATTTTGTCCACTTGAAGTGAACCATGACGTCACTTCTGTTTGACACAGTCACGATTCTGGAATGTAAGATATCAACACACTTAAAAATAATCAGATAAAATAAAAAAAATTAGTAAAAAGATGCAACAGTCTGATACTTTCTGATACTTCACGGAAACAAAACACTGATAAAATCGATCCTGTACTGTGTGTTTTAAAAGCCCATGTTCAACCGGCATGCACTGCGCACCTCTTTGCATTTTCTCACATACAGAAAATAGCCATCTTGGAGTTGCAAGCTAGTAGGTTGATAGAATCTTCTTCCATCGAAGTAAAAGCTAAGTTTTCTATGCAATCATCTTGCTGAGACAGTTGCTCCACGTTCGGTTACTTTATTTGCGTATTTTTTTATTTATTACATCAAAAATTGATGTCTTCCAAGTCTCCTGGCCCTCAAGTCTGAGGACAGCCTAAACTACCCGAGAAAGTCAAGTATAAATTTTGCGTTCAAAGAGTATGTTTTCAACTACGGAGAAATAAAACATCTGCCACGATTGATAGTGTTACTGACAGTTGTTCAGCTGAAGTACTGCTACATTGATGTCCAGCAAATATCAAGCTACGAACCCGGTATATTTACTTTGACACTTTCGTCATGTTGCAGCGGCACTGGTCGCTGCTGTAAGCTTGCCTAAATTTCCTTGTTTGTATATAGGTCCTTTAATACATTAGCGAATATGGGATATGCCTGCTGAAATTGTTCAAAACAACTAAAAAAACACAGCAAAGATTGTATTAAAACGATGGGTCAATTCTCCGCAGCCGCTTGCTCTAGACTAGAACATTCAGTCGAAGTGATTTTCAATACAGTGAGTTCTTCGATCTCATCAACACAACGATCGAACAAACCATAACTATTTTACTCTTCTTTCTTCCTGACCTCATTATGTTAGATACAGTATCTGTCTCCTAAAATTATTCAAAACTACTCAACACAGCAAATGCATCTAAAATTTTGGAAATACAAAGTCAACTGACTGCCATTCGAATTGATTCTCTGCGGCCTGCTCAATCTAATCTGATTTGACCTCGACAAAAACAACCGAATGAACCAAAATTATTAGCAAATTACCGTTATCTATTCCTTAAAATTATTCCAAGCAATTCATGCACAGCAAAATCATCTAGAATTTGACAAATACAAAGCCAATTGACTAAACGTCAGTCAGGTCAATTCTCTGCGGCTTGCTCATTCTAAACAAAAGTGTCAGAAATTCGGTAAGTTCTTTGACTTTGTCAACAACAGTGAACAAACCACAAATCATAACTCATTCTTTCTTCCTTGTTACATTGGCGAGATACAGTATCTCCTAAAATGATTCAAAATAATTCAACACAGCAAATACATCTAAAAGATTATAAATACAAAGAGCAGACGAGTATCGTATCAGGTCGATTCTTCGCGGCTTGCTCGTTTTAATCTAGGTACGTAATTTTCAGTGAGTTCTTTGACCTCGTCATCAATGATCAAACGGTAGGTAGTAACTATTCTTTCTTCCTCTTCGGCAGAGCAATCAAGGGAAATATCATTCCATTCTGGATCTATTTTGATTTAGAATCTAACAACATGTTGTACTAAATTGCGCCAAATTCAAAGACCACGAAACGACCAAAACGCGGTCTGAAGCTATTAACCAATCAGAGCATTGCATTAAATAATAGCAAAGCTTCAAAACATAAACAGAGGCCCGCGTTGCATGCGGGTTTATCATGGGCTTTTAAAACTGTTAAAACACAAAAATCGCCAAAAATAATCAAAGCACATAGATTTTTAAATTCTCTTCATAAAAAAATGTGAATTACTCTTGCACAAGTACATCTTTACCCATCTCTGAGGAATTATACAAAATGTTTAGCTTTGAATTTGCCTCTACTGTAAATGATATGAAAAGTTAACAGTATGAAAACTGATTGTTGTACCGTTCGCAATTTGCAATGCTCCTGCAACCTTTCGAACGAAGTGACTGTCACTTAATCTCCCTAACTAATCACAACAATATCAATATTTGAAACTAAGGAATGTTCAATAATGAATAGATGTACAAAACTGAAAAACTAACTGACTTCAATTCTGACATAATTAACAATTTTTCTAACAAAATGATTATTTACCAATACGGTAAATATGTGTTGATGTTTGTTGTATTGAAAAACAGCTCGCGCCAATATTTATTGTAGAGTATAATCTATATTTGGACGGCTATATATAGATCAAGTGCAAAGTACAAAAATGAGCTATTTAATACTCAAAACCCTTGCCAGTAAACTATAGAAAACAAATAAATAAATACATAAATAAATACAATCGTTGGAGACATTGGCGGGAAATGTTCGCATATATTGAATGTGACTAACATACAACTACTTTTAGATCAATGGGTGTCCTTGTTAAGCAATTAACAGGTTTTGGAGGTATGGAAAGAAGCCTAGATAAAGAAATTTTTCGTGATGATTAATTTCTTCAAACTGCTGTTTCCTTGCCTCCAATGCAGTCGCCTTATTTCCTTCGCCGCGGGTTCCCTCCCTCGGAAAACGGCGAAGGAAATAAGGCGGCTGCATTGGAGGCTACTGTTTCGTGGCAGAAATATATGGTAATCAGAAGGTCAACTGCTTGAACTGTTCAGAAACATTATTTACTATACTAACAATAATAATTTGCAGTTGATATAACACTTAAGCTTCCACGACTGAAAGCGAATCAGAAAAATTGATTGTTTATTTCGTAAGTGACCAACTGCAATAAGGCTTCAAGAATAATGCATGTTACAATACCTTTGTGATGCACTTGAAATGAAAGTATTTTCCATTTTTAAAGTGTTCTTGTCAAGTCTCACGTTATAATCGATCGATGCACCATACAAAGCAATGAAAACATCTTCACCTGAATAGCAAAAAAATGGGGTTAAACCAAGAACACAGGTTCCTGATTTGAGTGAACTAATAATTTAGTCCAGCAGTTCATGACTATACAGTCAAAAAAGAGAAAATTTCACGTTATCTAGAATGCTCATAACTACCCGAAATATGTTTCAAGTAACCAAAAACTTTAAAATGTAATCATGACAGAGTCGCAAATAACCAGTATGCTTGCCTTGCAGCCTGAAAAAGCAATAGCCTTTATGAAGTAAAGAACTTACCAGTATCATAGTGAAGAATCATTTGGCTGGAAAAGTCTCTGGTCTGTAAAGCCCTGAAGTCGACATGAATCTGCATACTTTCACCAACAGCAAGCTTGCCACTGTCTGGAGTAACAAAGAATGGCTCCTCTACAGAAAGTTTGAATTTACTTTCTCTGTTGCCAATGTTGCGCACTAGAAGTGTTTTGGTTGTTGAGTGCTAACAAAATATAAAATGAGTTAATTACAGAAGTGTGTTAACATTATTTTGCTGAACAGGATACCTACAGTTAATGACTGCTGCTATATAAAATATTGGGCATAAATGCAATGTAAGTACTGCTGCTGTACAATGTTTTTGGGTAGGTAAAACGACAGTGCCGTGACAGTGACTGTTAGCTTACAAGATAAAGCAGTCACTATTTACCCCCTGTAATCAAGTGGTACAAAACTGGGCAAGTAAAACACAAGTAAAAATACCTGGTAGTGATGTTTAAGTGATGTTTAAGCAGTGGTATAGCACCCATTATGAAAATATAGGGACTTTAAGCAGCTGTCACTGCATGGAACTGCTCAAACAACTTCTCTAAAATTCAACTTTTTGGTTTTATCTTTTGTTTGCTTTGTTTATCAAACCCTAGCTAGGTGTAAAGTTGAACTAACATAGAAAACAGGACAGTATCTACATTGGCGCTGACATTCTCCACAAAAAACAAAAGTTGTGCCTATTGTGTTGTAACTTTGAGCAGGATTGTGGCCAGGTGGTTAGTTGAGTGCAATTGCTTGCATGCAGTGTATTGCCTTCTCAATTTTATCCCTTCCTTCATTACACATGGCCATACTGGTTGCTTTAACCCTGACAGCAGTGCTGTCATCACTGAACGTTCTATTCTGTTGTGGCTTTTTGTTCACATCAATTAAGAAAGAACACGCAAATACCTTAACTGCACATGTACCAAAGTTGATCTCATCAGGAAAGTCAAGAATTGCTCTTGCTCCCACAGCTTTAACAGGAACTAAGAACTTTTCCCTTTCTGTTATGCAGATCAGTTCATGGGTGTAGTCCTTGATAAAGTGAAACAGTGTCAGAACAATATAAATTTGACTGACAGAAAGCTCTATAGGGTTAAAAAGTTGACTCCCTCCCCCACCCCCACCACCCTTGGTTTTTAGTATTTCAAAATTGTGCCACCTTGACAGCTGGTCAACGGCCAAATAAAAGAGCTTTTAAAAAGCTTTCTGTGCTGATATTAAATGTAATACTTCATTACAGCAAATAACTAAATTGGTGTACATAATTTTCAACTTTTGAAGGTCTCTTGATCTGCCTACCAAACAAGAAAACTGAACCTTTTTACCTAACTGTTTTCAGAGTACAGTATACCAATTTACCAAAAAATCCTGTCTAAATCACAGGTTTAGTTAATATGTTTGTATGAGGTATGGGGTGGCTAATAAATATATTATACTGTGGGGGAGGAAATATAAAACTGGGGGAGGAGCTTACAGTTATTGAATGTACAGTTGTATATATTTGGAATAAAATATATTTGGAATCTGTTTTTGTGTTGAAATTGTTAAGATAAACATATCATCAGATTGTACTATTTGAGAAAATTTGATACTGTAAAACACAATTGTTTCAGTCTTCTGACAATGACAGATTTCACAAATATGCCACAAAGGTTAATATTACTGCAACTTGAGAACAATTGTTTATGATGGCAATTGCTAAAAGAAAGTGTAGCTATGTATGTACATGTACTCAACAGTCAAAACATACTGACCTTC
Source organism: Parazoanthus swiftii (assembly GCA_025403585.1). Classification (NCBI taxonomy): domain Eukaryota; kingdom Metazoa; phylum Cnidaria; class Anthozoa; order Zoantharia; family Parazoanthidae; genus Parazoanthus; species Parazoanthus swiftii. Next base: position 14,937 of record JAOBYE010723021.1, read on the forward strand.
TTCTCATCTGGTGTAAACTGCACAATGAACACTGTGTCCATCCCAGGAGCAACTTTGTGTCCCACGTCCAAAGGGCTGATAATCTTGAAGTATGGTGAATCTGTCTGTGTCACTTTCACTAGTCGGGCAATCTAAACAAGCAGTTATTCAGCACTTTATTCAGAACTCCCAGGGTTTGACATATATATTAGTATACCAGTCAAGTGACTGCAGGCCAAATAGTTATGCACCTACATATATCAATGTTAAGCTAGAAAGGGGGTGGGGCATACAGTAGGTGGGGCATTTGAACTCAGCCAAGAGCTTATTCTGTTTAAATTCCCCACCCCAAGGCAAAGGGTCAAATGATGGACTTCGGCACAGTACAAACCTATCAGAAAGTCTATTAAATTAATTGCTCAATTGTCCTTAACATGGATGGTCAATGGACATCAACCTCCACCCTCCCCCCTTTCTGACTTAACATTTGTAGGTGAATTAATTAAAGATGTTTAAACAAATTTTAGATATTCGACCAATCACATCCTCAGTTTGGTTGTATATTGATTGATTAATTATTGACTGGCCAACCAATATATGCAATAAGTAAACAAAAACTTGAAGGAAAAGTGGAGGAGTTACAGTTTACTTGACTTGAGCTCATAGCTTGCTGAAAGAACTGGTTTAATTCATTAATTATAGGAGAACAGATTATCAAGCTCAGTCCACCAAATTGATAACTAAACTAAGGTAAATGGGCATCTCTCATGCCATTCTTCCTAAGATAAAAGCACCATGTGCACTGACATTAAATAATCACAGCACATCATCATAAGAGTTAACTGCACAGCAGGTATATATGTAAGTGACACTATACATGTACCTACTGATCAAACTTAATTAGTTAATAACCTGCCTTGTCATTGTTCCTTAGTTGAAGTGGAACCTCATATGTTTCAAATGGTTCAAAGTTCTGAAACACAATGTCTGATGGGAAAGGTTGAAATATTGGTCTTTCAATCTCCATGGTTGTAAACTGGAACAAAAAGAGCAAAACAGGTGTTGTTTAGTAGGTTCCAAAGAGAAATACTCTACACAATTTCTGAAGTTTCAAAGAAAAGTATACATGCACCAAACAGCTTTAATTCTGAAGTATACCCCCACCATGAAATTGAAGCTATATCGAACCCCCTCCCCATGGCCACCGGGCTGTGAATTTAAGTTTGATTCTATGCATTTCTTTGAAACATTTGTCTTCTGAGCTTGCTGGCTTTCTTATAGTGAAAATTCATTGCCATAGTACCAGTGGCAGATCTTGCCTTTAATGTCTGAGGGCAGATACCTCAAAAATCAAAACATAAATAAACTATTGTTTACTAGTAACCAGACATTTTATGTGTCGAGTGTTGTAAAGTACCGGCAGAACAAAATCCCAAACTTGAAACTTTTAGACAAAGTTTTGCAACTATTTATCAAAAGAATAAAAAATGAGAAAGAAAATATGTTTAGTTATTTGTTTTAGTACAGCGATCTGGACTCAGCACATGCGCACCTGTCGATCTTGTCGAGTCTGCATTTTGATTTTATAAAAAAATAGGCAGACGATTTTTCAATGAAAATTTCCCACGTTCTCTTCAGTGAATTTTTTTAAAACTTTTCAGGGTAAAAGTGATTGCCTATTCGCTTCTAAGCACTTTTTTTATTGAAAACTGCACGCTGAATATATTTTTATTTACAAAAAACACATATTTTCATATAGCGGGAATTCCAGCGTTAGGAATTCTATGTTCTTATTTTTGTTGAGTTAGCATAACAAACTTAAGTGTTGTAAAAAATTTCAGAAAATTTCATCGAAGGAGTTCGGAGAAAATTGCAAAACAAACAAAAAATTTGGGAAAATCGGTACTTTTGAAAAATGTGTCAATTTGCAATCTCATGCAGCTAAACAACATTTATAAAGTGATGCTAAGTACATTTGAACACCTCCTTATTATGCTTAGTTGCTTTCAAATGGTATAAAGGTAATAATTTAAAAGCTTTTACACTCAGATCACTTGGTACTCGCACACGCACTTAACACATGAAAACCATATAAATATTTGAGCCACCTTAAGTTCTAATTACATTATTAATAAAAATGACATACAAACCTTTTGTAGAGTCTGTTCTGACATATCAAGAAGCTCAATGATTTGCGGTACTCTCATCTCATATGTCAGTTTTAACCTCTCGCTAGTGGTCAGCTGCATCTCCGCCATGTATGCAGAAGGTGCTTGCTGTTCAAGGCAATAGTTTTAATTAATAAAATTAAGGGTTACAAGCCTGGTTAAAAATAAACCATGGCTACCAACTAGATCAATCAGTAACCCGGTCCACGGGAGAAGTGTACCAGTATAGCTTCAGTTTACGAATCCATTTAATATTTTGAACTGGTAATTGATTGACCTATTCAAGTTTAATTGTACAAATTTACTACATGGGTCTAACATAGGTACTCTGATGGGGTTAGGGGTCTTGAGTCACAAGTTATAGCATTGGTTAATGACCTTAATTCACAACTGGTTTCAATATTTACACAAAAATGGTCGATTGATAACAAGGTCGACTGCTACTTTTTCTAAATTAATGAAATGACACAATGCACTCAGTTTTCAGTTATCTGAGCCCCAGACAAGACACTATGTCAGTTAATGACACTTTGTCAGTTGAAAACTAACCTCATGTTAATTGAAAAGTTTGACTTTCCTGGAGGAAGAAATGACTCGGTAAAAAGAACCTGGGCTGCTAAGTGTTTTGTTCATATAATAATCCAATTATTTTGGCAGCACATACATGCCAAGGATATGAGAGGGCGTTATAAAACAAGCAATATTTTATGGCGCATCGAATTTGGGGTATAAAGCAATCTGACAAAAATATTTAAAAAACTGATTCTTAAGTACTATATAATTTTGATTGATTGATGGATTGATTCAATATAAATTGATTGGGTGATGCATAACGTAATCATAGGTTGCCAAAACAAATGTTATAATTACTTGACTGAATGATTGGTTGACTGATCAGTAATGCATACACACAAGTCATTAAGATAAAAGCATTATATTGGTCAAAATTATACTAGAGATGGATCATATCCATCTGGAATGAACTTGGATAGAGAACAGTATTTCATCTGATAATCCATCTGTATATAAATATGGGCAGACAGTTTGATCATCTGTCCAGACATACTATCCATGGATTGTTAGATGAACTATATATCCATGGATTGTTAGACGAACTACTGTGGATATTTAACCTGGACGTATCAGCTGTCTGTGCGTATAAATACAGGTGAAAGATGAACTACCCATGAAATCAAGAAAGAAAGTGTATGGATGGAAACAGGACCTAAATACCTTGCCATTGTTTTAGTTGACAAGAAAAAACATTATGCTGTTTGGCTGTGTTGATGTTGTTGCCGTCAGTTTGAAATTTAGTCAAATATAGACTTGACTGTTAACCAAGCCTTTTCATTGTGCTTTCCCAGAAATTCGTATAGTATGAATACGGGACAAACTATAAGCCACACTGATAGGTTGCCTTATAGTTCGTCCCGTATTTATACTAAACGGATGATTTGTCTTGACAGATGATTCATCTTGCAGATGATCAGTTGCTAGCATAAATACGGGACAAACTATAAGACACATCGAAAGATTGACTCATAGTTCGTCCCGTATTTATACTAGACAGATGATTCGTCTTGACACATGATCCGTCCCTAGTATAAATTGAGGCAATAATACAGAAATACATGTACTATATAGCAGAGTGGCATCAGGGTCCCTGATGACAGATCACAACAAAATAATAAACAATGATTTTGAGTAGTGTCGTAGTTATTTAACGTATCAGGGGAAAATATTTGCAGGCATAACATATTAGGTTGTCCATTTGATTCATCTTCATAAATTTGGTCTTATTACGAAGTGGATAACAAAAAAATTTCTTGCGCTCCACGTATCTCTGATTGCAGTAGGTCATAATCAGGAAGCTCGAGCTTCGAACTATGCAGTAGTTCTAATTAATTCCGTCACCAGACTTGAATGAACACTACTTTCTGTACTGCCCTAAAAGTGACAGCATCAATACCTTATCATCTTCCACACTTCCTCTAACAAGCTTGGGATTTCTGGGATGAACAACTTTGCTCCTGAAGCCGGATGAGACAGCCGAGTCGCCATAAGCAGCTCGAACGGTGGATTTCACCTCTCCTCGAAGTTTTCCTGCAGGCATTTTGAGGTTTAACAGTTAAACATTCTTCTTTATAAAGATCATGATATGAACTTGCTTCAAGTTTGTTTACGTGGTAAGGTTTTTTAGCTCCAAATTTCACTCTGGGCAAGTTTCAAAACAACTTTTCGCCATTTTTCTCCAATTTTGAGCGCGCGTTGCCATGGCACCGCGGATGTTAACTACACGCATGCGCAACGATTTTGGCCGCTGACTACAAGATGGCTGTCGCTTCCCCTCGGGGTGTGGGGATGTGACCTGAAAATGGGTAAAAAATGGGGTGTTACGAAAACGAAGATCTCGAAAACGAAGACCGAAGACCCGAGATCTTCGTTTTTCGTAACACCCTTAAAAAATGTTAGGGCCCAGGCTGAAATTGGTCAGGCAAATTGGAAATAATTTGGTCTGAAAACAGAAAGCGCGTCGCACACCCCGGTCCACCAATAGGAAATTTAAAATACAAACATGTAAAAATCTTTCCTTGTTGGTTTATATACGAAAACCGTCACGGTTCTGTCCACTTCAGAGTCACTTCTACTAAGTTCTATCTTTGCCATTTTTGGGGGTTCTCGTTAGTATCGAATTAGCTCAGATCTGTATGTGACTCATTTTGCCGGTTATTCGGAGGAATAATACCCATGAAACAATGAAAAAGCTCAAAATTCCGTTTTTGTCTATCCGAAATTGCCATGATTTACAACAATCAAACGGTTTTCTCAGAACATAGCTTTTGTTCAACAAAGGTAAATGTGCATATACGGTCCAGCATGTTTTTCACCTCAAAAACAGCAGACTGCGCATCAGCCGTGCGTTTTCAACGCATACGCATTCGTGTTTGTGGTGCATATATGCATCTCAGAATCGGGCCCTTGCTGATTCTCGGATAGTCGAAAATATGTTCGTTGCTGAAATTACTGCTAGCATTCTTTTTGCAGGGTCGTAGAAATAAGTGGGGAAACGGGTATCCCATCACCACCACCTTTTTGATGCGTAGAAAACAAAATGTTTTACTTTAAGAAACCCTATTTTGCCTTATTGTACCCTCCTTTCCCTCTCCTATAAAAAAAATGCGCCTCTCCAACTAAAAGTTGGCTCCTACGTCCTGAGGCAGCACATCATCAAGATTTTCTGGAATTGAACGCTCCTAGAAACTATGTAGCATGTCCAACAAGACTCTTAGACAAAATACAAAAGCGGCTATTTGGAGGGCTGATTTCGAACGTTCTTAACATACCCAAAGAAGCGTTATTGATTCTATTTTATACAATTGTGTACGTGTAAATACATTCACAGGCTGCTCCTAACATCCAACTGAACTCAGTTCATAATGTACCACTAGAAATTGTAAAACTGTATTGACCTTTTACAATATTTATCAATGGATCTGCTCTCCATTTTCAAACTTTATAGAAGTAAACGTTTCTTTAGTACCCTCAGCTTGAAGTGTGTTCTTAAACATTTTCTAAAACTTTGGCATTTTTGAGCCGCAAGAAATGGTTCTTTAGAAACAGTCGGCAAGTGGTGTTGTAAGATCCGAACATATTCTTCTTTTTTACTGGACAAGCCTTTCCTTACATGAACATTTAATATATGTAAACACTGAAAAACGTAATGCAACCTCTAGGGTGGTAATTTTTCGAGCAACCCACACCGGCTCTTTTAATAATTAGTTCTTTTATCAATCTTGACGTTTTTGTATATGGAAAATAAACAAGCAAGGTTTTGAACCGTTGAACAATATCTCAGTCAACAGCAGAATTATAAACTAAATAGCGGCAAGCCAGGCCTGACTTGGGATGAACCGAAATGAAGCAGAATCAGCCTCGACCACGAAGTCATTGTACAGTTCCTTTCCCTTCCTGCTTTGGTCGTCTTGTCTTTCTAAGGACAAGAAAATTAGCGTCCCCGCCCGCTTTCTTTTTCGAGGCCGCATCCTTTTTTCTTTTTTAAATCTGAAAATGTACATTAAAAGTGGAAAAAAATATTCTTAACTTTTATCTCGTCCTGTTGTTGTAGTCATTTAAATCTGACGCTATCAATAGCAAACAAATCAGCTTCTGGGGATGGATGATACGTTACGTGACGTTTTAAACACCATTTGCTTAAAAGTAATTCGATAAAGGGCACTACGACCGTTTTTTAAAAGCTGTAATATTAAAGTACCCTTTTTCTAGTATCTCTGTTGCGTGAACGCTTCAATCTATTAGACTCTCGAGCTTTTTCAAAGCTATTAAGTTATTAAGCCATCATGGTTTTTATTTGTTTCAATCAATAAGATCAAAACATAAGGTTAAAAAGCCTTGGTATGCCCGTTCTGTAGTGGATAGACAGCAAACTCTGAGCGATATTTTTGTTCAGTTTGCAAGTGGAAAATGGACGACGGAGGGCCAATTGACGAGTACAAAAACGATAAATGAGATAACTGACTTTAGTACAGAGGCAACTGCCTTTATCTTTTCTTAAAAAACGGTTGAAGTAAATTTCCAAAAAAAAGCCTCGCCTTCTCCTTCTTTTTCAAGTATCCGGATGCTAAACATAAGTGTTTTTACTTGGCCTAAATCTCGTGACACTCCTTCGTGTTTGACAAACTTACATGTCATACAGTAAAAACCCGCGAGTAAGAACCTGCATTTCCAAGAGTTAGCCTAAACAGGTTCTTACATAAATGGTGGTTAACACAAATTTAGGCTCTCTAATTTCTTAACAGGTTCTTATTTTTTGGCGAAAAATTTATGTTGTTGCTAAGAGAATTTTAGTGATCAATAGCCTTTAAATTTACATACCTAATGATGCTTATAAATGTGAACATGACTGCAACAGAGAGCTATACTCACGTATACTTACAACTAGAGTGAACATATATCATTTCTCTTAAAGTAAATATTTTTTGAAAATCCAAATTTTAGGCTAAAGAGGTTCTTATATAGAGGGGGCCTAAATGGGAAATTTTACCCTAACAGGTTCTTAAATTTTAGGTTCTTGCTTGCGGGTTTTTACTGTATTTAAAGCACATCTGCTGAAAAGAAACAGGTATATCCATCTTTGGCAGTTTAACTTTGACCTGCTTCAGTTCAGCAACCCACAACTCGAAGGGCTCATGACATTTTGTGAAACGAACAAAATGAAAGACTCACCAACTCGGAATAAATTTCTGCCGAACTACTCTTTTTCAAAAAGAACGTTTATTTGGGGGATGAGGTTAAATCTTCTTAACGTTATTCAGAATCTCAGCCTCAAGTGTTCTCAAAAGTAAAGTGTTTTTGGAATTGTGTTTGTACAAACACATCCAAAGGCTGTTCCTAACATCTAACTCATGCAGTTCATATATGTACCCTAAGCATTGTTATCGTCCCTTTGCAAAAATCAGATGTGAAAAGACACTGCTCTCTCGCGATATTTAGCAACAATTCTCCGCTCCATTATCAAAATTTATAGAACTAAACACTTCTCTTTTAATATCAGCCTGCGATTTGTTCTTGAACTTTGTTCTTCAATTTTGACATCAGTTTGAGCCTCAACGTTCTTTTTAAAAAAATTGAGTACAGTAATCTAAAAATTGTGGTATTTATACAGGTTGAACAATGAATGAAAACAATAGGGCTTGAAACAGTGACTGGTCATTGTTCGGTTATGGTCAGACCAGAATGAGCTAAACCATGACGGACCGAAATAAAACACATTTGGCTGGCACTTTACAAGTGAAAAGTAATCCGCCATGTAACAGTGTTTGTATACTTCAGCTAATTACAAGTCCGTGTGGAAACATCTGTAGCCGGTGATCTCGTGGAATCCGCTTCTCAACGTCCAACTCGTTGCTATTTTAACAAAATGCTATTTCCTGATTGCACTGTCGGAATGATCTCTTGTCTGTACTCCATAGGAAGATATTTTTCAATGAGAGAATGCAAGTTCTGTTTGTCGGTGATAAAACCTTGCCTGCAAGTTAATAACAGACAATACTCGTAAAAAACCATGCACTAGTGCTAGTCCCCACTCATCACATTAAGTGTTGAAGATAATGGAAACTAATAAAAGACCCTCAAATTGCAAGAGATCTAAAGTATATTGCTCTAGCTCTTGGTATTGCTAACTTGAGCAGCGTGTCTTTTTTGTTCTTTAAATTGGCTTGTGCTTGTGCTTGTGTTTATCTTACAGGTGTGAATCAGACTTTAACAATTCTGTAAAGCAGCTTTCCTTATCTACTGCCAATCTCGAACCATTTAAGCCTCTAACTTTGGCTCTACTGTTAGAAATATTATTCCCTGTTCTCTGATGTATTATAAGAATAAAATGGAAAGGAAATCAATGTAAATAAAAGTAAGCAAATGTAGCAACAATTAATTCAGTACCAAATTAAGCAACGAAACCAAATTACCTTTTAATTAGCAGCTCCACATCTGCAATCTCGATGGTATTGCGGCCAGCATGTTGACAGAAGGTCATCAGGTCTGACGACACCTGTTTAAAGAACAACTGAGACCTGGAAAAGATAAAAAATGTAGTCATGCATTTAAAACATTACGTAGTTTCTCAGTACTATCAACGATACTTCTAAGTCAGTAAGGGCTGGTTAAAAAATAAGATCCTATGATGACGCCTTACGAACCATATCATAGGATATAATACGAAACAAGCGTGTAAGTTAGTCACGGTCTATCAAAACTGGCAACGCCAACAAACTTTGACCCCAACCGTAAAGCAAATACTTATGTACTCAAACAAAAAATTCAAAATTCGAGGACTTTTTTAGGATCTCCCACAAAAATACCCTACCCAAGGAGGCCCAAAACTTAACAAATAAAGACCCAAATCCAAGCCGAGGATATCGAGAAATTTCAAGTGGCGTAGAGTGGGAAACACAAGTCATTTGTCTGTTTTCAGCTTCGTCAAACATCTCGCACGACCAACTCATTGTTACGAGAGATTTATTCCGTTTATAAATAATATATCAAAATAACTGCTTCGACAGTAGGGAGAAAACATGCCAGGCACAGACCTGAAACTTTGATCCAAAATTATTGGCAACTCCACACTTTATCGAGCCAATTGTTTTCAAGGTGTCATTAACTATTCTTCGATTCCCATTAACCACCCTCCTTCTTGATTGATCGTTTCTCTCAAAGGATTACCGGCCTCAAAAGAATGGTACGAAACAGTGGCTAGGGAAGGGCAATGCTGAAGAACCTTGGGGCACTTTCACAGACCTGTTCTAATGTTGGCCTCACTGTAAGTAACATGTCTCAACATGGAACGTGACAATCACTGGAACTTGTCAAAAAGCCACTTATCATTTGAGTAAACTGGTAATATATTTCAAACAAGTTTATGAACAGAGTTCATTTTATTTATTTTTTTCCTGCATGTAAACTTCAAGTTCCTGTATGATCGAGATCATCGTGAACTTGTGTAACAAACCACAACTGTTCAAGATTCATCTGTGAGTCCACTTGATTTCTCTCTCAGTTGTACAGCCTAGCGAGTGCCCAATCATTACAGTTTTAACAGCTCTGTAAACTTATTTAACTGCTGAGGAGTTCTCTAAGAGCGGGCTAAATCAGGTTAAAAAAGGTTTCAAGAAAATGTTTAAAATACCAGGATATTCCAAGAATTACTGAAAGTTAACGAGCCCTGTATAAATAATTATAAGCTTACAAAATTACTGAAAGCAACTATGTTTTTTGTGTTTCGTGTGGTGTGATCGTCCGGGTGAGAGTAGTTCTCAGAAGAACTGTTTTTGGTGACTGACGTTTCGACTA
>JAOBYE010723022.1:0-10412 GCA_025403585.1 Parazoanthus swiftii
ACTTGCAACAACAGACCATTTCGAGGCCAAGTGCTCAAAAATACAACAAATGTATGAATAGTGAGCACCTAGCATCGACTTGAAGGTTTTGTTTGTGAGCAGTGGAGCGTAATTCGAAAATGGCAACTGGTTCATTTACCCAAAGATCTTAGCAAACTCGTCCCAAGGGCCTTCTGGGTACTTTTCAAAATGGCGGTTGATACCGAAAAAAACCCAGGAGGCCCTGGGACGAGGTTGAATTCTTAGCACTCTTAAAGCGTCTGAATAAGTAAAGGAAACGTCCTGCTAATTGATAAGGTTTCTGGGCAACAGCCGTTTAGCCCGAGTTGACTGCCATCCCAAGTCATGCAGAGGTCCAGCTTCAAAACGAATACTGGGAGCTCCCATCATGCTTTGAGATCTAGATAATGCTCTCCCTGTATACGTGCTTTTACGTGTAGCAACGAACACAAACACAGCCCGTCATTGTTATAAATTATATTTTATTTGCGAAACTGAAGCCGTCTTTGAGGTTTTCTTAACCATATTAGAAATGAAATGCTTTGGCACAAATGCCAGTGTTCGTGTTATTTCCAACGAATTGTTAACAGACCTTTTACATGGATGCGGTGAATACTTTAGCCTTATAAGACGGCTGTATAAACTGTAATAAAACCTAAGAAGTTGTAGAGCAGCAGGGAAATATAATAAGAGGAACTCGAGGCAAAGTCGAGTGTCTCTCGTGCTCCTCGAGTGCTCTGTAACCTGTGTAGTGTTCATATCATAGGCTTTCGCAGCCGTTTTATAAGGGAATGAAACGAGTGTATTTATCCTCTAATAAAAACACTGCTTTTGCTGTCCATTAGCCCCAGAACGCGCGTCATAAATGCCCTATTTAATAAATAGAGTCTATAAAAATCTTAAGTCTATCACTCTCATTAAACTTTTCTTAGAAAATCGACAATCTAAAATAAAATCAGTCTGAAAACGTCCAGAAAATTGGTGGATCTGCAAACTGGTTGTCCAAAGTACGACTATATAACTTGCTGCGATCGCACACAGATTCGATTTTCCGCGACTTTCCAAGACTAACTTTGGTGTCTAAATTTTCCAGACCTGGCATGTAAAATACTTGGTCGGGTTGTTCAAAGGATGGATTCCTTTATCTAGCGGATAAATCTCTATCCAGTCGATATAGTTTATGCGTTCTTAACTTTGATTGGACAACGAGCATACTTTATCTGATGATATACTCAACCTTTGCACACCCGCTTCATAAATTTCCAAGACCCGTATGAACCTTGTCAACCAGTTTACAAAATTTGAACGGAAACGTACGCGATCGCTTCCCTTGAATGTATAATGTCTAACTTCAGCTATTTTGTCTTTCGTACATACACATAATTCAAGAAAGTTAGTTTTTCAAAACATTTAACAGAACAGAAAACGGAACTCGTTGGTATTCAGTACGAGCAATACAATTCAAGAGAGTTAGTTTTTCAAAACATTTAACATGACTGAAAACAGGACTCATTGATATTCAGTCCGAGCAGTACAATTCAAGAGAGTTAGTTTTTCATAACATTTAACAAAACTGAAAACGGAACTCGTTGATATTCAGTACGGGTAATAACTACTAATGAACATGCCATTGTTTTCAGTTGGTTTCTTAGAATATCAATAAGACTCATGTTTTATAATTTTACAAAGCAAACTTTCTTGAATTGAGTGTATATCGCATTAGACAGCTCCGAATGCAGTACGGATAGATATTTTTATGAGTCGAACAGTATTTCGGGCGGGCCAAAAGACAAATAGACATTTTCACCCAAACGACCCTGTAAACTTCTAACAAGTGATTTATTATCTACTTTTTCTCTAGATAAAATAAATTATACAAGAATCGCTCAGAAACTGTTTAAGCTAGGTCTGACTCTGAAAGCGCACTAAAAACACCTGGCTCACGCAAATACGATCCGTGAAACTGGTTTGCTACTATACAGAATAACCCGATCCATACTCAATGCACAGCACGAATACTGCGGGATATCTGTGTCTCTCTTGGGGTTACTTTTACTCCACTGCCGGACTGAGGATGATAATAAAATCTCGTACTGCGCCTTATATTACTTTGCTGCCTGGGTGCCTGGCCCAATAACATCCCGCCATGCACTTTTTTTGCCCATTTCTTAGCACTATAAGTGTAAAACTATTTGTAAAAATATATATATCCCCTTCCCCCCTGACCTAACCCACATAAATCGAATTCATCGATTCTAACTCGTTCACACTCTTCAAAGATGCTTAAAGTGCTACACGTTTGCCAAAATCAAAATGCTCCTTATTTAGCAGAAGTAAAAATAACCTTGCTACTCGTTGGCTCAGCCGTAACGCATCTCGCTTTTTACTGCTAAGTCCTATTTGCAGCCACAAACTAACCTTGCGAAATTTCTTTAGAGTTTGTTTAACAAACAGTTGTGTTGGAATATAACTTCTTTGAAAATCTGTCCACAGACGGGTGTTGACGGCACAAGGATATAGAGTCCTAGATCCGCTCATGTTCATTTTTTGTAGTTTTTCAAGATGAAAACCGACCGTCTCCAACAACAATTTAAGATCTCGCAGACACGCATTCCTTCTATATAACCTGACATGCCATGGCATATCTTTACTCTAAAGACAGTATCGTGGATCAAACAAAAACCCAATGAGTGTCTTGAATTTGTCGATACGCACACATTGACGTACCCTCCCCCGTCCCAAATGCCGCATCATGGCCGCCATGAAGGGGTCATTTTAGGCGTGGTCTGAGCACTCCAACCTTATAGTGGTAACCAGCGAATGTTCCAAAGTTCAATCAGAAAAAAAACGTCAGATTTTGTCCTCTCTTGGCCACACTCGACTCTGGTTTTTTAGTAAGTTCTTTTGGTTTCTTTGAATTTCTTCTTCCTTCATTTCAACTGATAGCAGCTTTCGTGTAAAAACGGTCACATCACTGAGTGACAACTCCTTCCTCTGCCATCATCTCTTCATCAGCTGTCATACGTCATCTGTCAGACATCTTTTGAACTGAAGAAGTTCGGCCAATGTTAAAATGAATATGACTCAATCTTCATCTTTCTGCTCTGTACGAATAAACTTCCCCTCAGCAGCCCTTAAGTCTCAGACAAAAGGGAACTTAGACCTGGAGAAGCCCGTCCGCGAAGCTGGAGAGCGCGTCTTTGCGGCGGTTTTCTTAAGGTGGGGTGTTTTCCGCCGTGAGCGGCAGGTCAACACAGCGCAGTACATCAACACTAGAGCGGAAAACAGCGACACATACACAGGAAGAGTGGACCATACACTTATATGGATGTCAGGAGCGAGGTCTGGGTCGGGCTCATTACCAACCGGGTAGACTGGTACTCGGTTCACCCGCCTGGGTACTATGACTGGTAGCTACGGAACGACAACAGGAAATATTTTATAATACTAACCGTACTCTCAAAAAGCATAGTTAACTGAGCGAGCTGGTCATGACAAAGAGAAGTTTCTAACTGGTAAATTTTGCATTCTTTTTTTTTACAAAAATGTGATACTGTGGTAGCCACAGGAAGAAACATTTTCCGAAGTTTGCCCTCACCTGGTCCAGATTAACAGATAGCAGTCTCTGCTGCCGGTGGAGTGTTACTGGTGCCGACATGTTGAGAGGTTGGGGTGTGACCCATGTCACTTGCGGACAGGGCAAAAGAGGGCGTGGCTGGGGGGTGCCGAGTCGAGACTCGAGAACTTTGGAATAACGGTGAAGGTGATTACCTGATACGAGACGGGAGAAAAAATAGACGGGTAATTATTAGTTATAAAATCAAACAGTTTTGACATTTCAAATTGAAGTTTATTAAAATTATTGCTATTATTATTGTTATTACTATCATTATTGTTATTTAGACTATTATTAATGTTATTATCATTACGATTAAGATTAAGACTATTCTTACTGCTACATGTACTATTACTATAACTATTACCAATATTACTATTTTCATTATCAGTATTATTATCATTATCATTATTATGTATCACGTATTAGGTAAAAGGCAGTAAGTATTAGGTAATATTTTACATGTTTCATGTACTATTACTATGTAGTAAATACAAATCATTTTGACAGAGCACAGATTGCACTTAACATTATAGGATTTTCTAGGAATTCGTTTAAGTCTTTTAAAATATTTCCTTGAATCGAACGACCAGGTGGCGTACAAGCCGTGGGGGTAGGAAAAAGACCCAGGGAGAGAGCGGAGCTACTCACCGTCCATTCTCTCTGGCAACAGGTCAGGCGCGATAGGTGGTTTGGTCTTCAACTCGTTGAACAGAGGAAGAACTTTGCCGCTGGTTGTGAAGTCCAGGAGTGTATCAAGAAGCCAGAAACACTCTGTATCAAAATATTACCTCATATTAGACTAAAGATGGGTTCAGAGGGAACTTCAAAGACTTGCGTAATGAGAGTGGGACTATCATGTTTTGCTCCTGAAAAGAGCAGTAAGATTCACAAGTGGCTCTTCAAATTCAGGGCCAGAGGTGGTTCAAGTATTAGGAAACTTTTTTTTGAAGAAATTGATTTTACAAAACAAATGGTTGATATCAGACTAGGTACACTGAACGACCATTTTCCCGAGTATACGTTCATATACAACTGCAGTGCTATCTGAACCGCTGACCTTTCTCCATGTGGGCGTTATCAAGGCAGTTAGAGTCTCCGTACAGTGCGATCCGGCCAGCCTTGCCGTCATGCGCACTACTATCCTTGTGCGTGGTTTGGTAGAGCCCCAAGATGGGCACTTCCTCTTCTGTCTTGGTCTCGCCTGTCACGACTTCATTCCCCTGGTGGTTTAGTTTACGACTTACAACAACGCCTTCTGGTGGAAAAGACGCTATACTCGTACCGGAGGAGTACGTTACTGGAAGAGAAAATGATGCCGAAGTTAGAGTTGAATGGCAATGATATATTTGGTTCACAATTGTTCTTACTAATAAAAGGGTTCTTTCTCGGCTTTGGCCACGTTACCGATACATATATTAAAGGTGCCCTCCGCGGGGATTTTCAGCAACCCATTCACAGCAAGGGTATGGTTCAGTGACTGAGGGGCTTAGCCGGACCGCTATCGGTGGCTCACAATAATTTCTGTCTGAAACTCCAAGTTGGACCCTCAGTTAACAGACCACAACACTGGCATTACCCTATTGTTTTCGAGAAGTGCGTGGGTTCTTTTCCCCCGATAGAACGTCGAGAGACAAGATCAACGGCTTAACGTCCCTGTCTGCGACGGTGTGGTGAAATACGATTGCCCAAAATTAAATCTTCGACCAGGCTGGGGACTGATCCCGGGGCCTCGTGGTCTTACCAACTGGTCTTACTAACCTTCCATATATCAAAGGGCTACTGACAAGGAAAGTAGGACATGAAAAAAATGCCACTATTACGTGTCATTTTAAAAAATCAGTCAATTTCCTTAGACTTCTATGAACAATCAGTTTGCCGGGAAACCAAAGCTTTCTGTACACCCAAATTTGTCTAACAGCAATGTGAAATTTTCAAAAACTGTTTAGAAACTTGTTTGGAAAATCTCATTCTGCTAATTCACATTTACTTGCAGTCACAAACTAAAATGGTCACTGTGGGCCAACATATACATGTAAAGAGCGGAGTAAAACGGTCACTAAATGGTCACTGAATGCCTTACTCTGACGAGAGAAGGGTGGGGATAGGGGTGGTGACAGAGCATTCAAATTACGATATTTACATTTGTGTTCGCCTAAGTGTGTACTCGTTTTTGTACATGTGGTCACTAAATGCTTTTTCCTGACGAGAGATGGGGATTGGGGGTGGGGGTGGTGCCAGAGCACACAAATAACATATTTACATTAGTGTTCGCCCAGTGCTTTACCGTGACGAGAGATGGTTGAGGGGTTGGGGGTTATGTCAGAGCACTCAAAATAAGGTACTCACACTTGTGTTCACCCATTGTGTACTCCCCCTCGTACACATGGTCACTGAATGCCATCCCCCAGGACACGAGGAGGTCATTAAGAGCCGGCACGTTCGCCCCACCAGTGTCCGGCATCCACCACTGGCGTGTGTTCTCGTCATAAAACTTAATCTTCCTCATGACCTGCACGTTGTACCAGTCGGCGATCACCACCAGTGACAAGCCACGCTCCTCCACGTCACGCTTCAGCTTGGTCACTTCCTCCGGGAAGAACTCCTCTTCGGCATCCACCATTAGTAACGTACCTACAGTGGCAATAGTAAGGATAACAACGATGATGATGATAAAGAGGATGATGATGATGATGATGATGACAATACATGTACCTACAGTGGGTGTTGTGCAGTTTAGTGATAATAATAAGGATAACAACGATGATGATAATGAAGAGGATGATGATGATGACGATGATGACAATACACGTAGTGTCATCGACGCTGAAAGGTGCGTGAAACTGAACGTTTTCAAAAAAGCAGAATATCCTAAGAGTACACGTACCGTACTTCGTGGCGTCAAAGCAAGTGAAAGGGCTTCCCAACACCTCCACATAGTAACCGGCTGTCCTCAAGTGCATGTACAAGTCACGGAAGTTGGTGTGGATGTGGTCGCCATTCCTGAAACGAAAAAAAAAGAAAGCTTGCACAAACTTGAAAATAAGTTGGAAAGTTCTTAATTAATTTGTATAATTGGAAATAAATTATTTCCAATAAAAAGAAAATCAAAGCGTTTAGCAGTAATTGCGATTTCAACAAAACAACCAAAAAGCTACACCAGCTGAGCAATGATAACTTTTGTTTGTAGTTGCGGTAATACAGTAGATGTCGTGCGGACGCGAAAGCTTTTATGAAAAACTAACCAAGACAAGAGGACAAACAAACACACAAAATAACAATTCAATAATGTCAAATGATAACAATAGGAAGACAATAATAATAATAATAACAATAATAATAATAATAATAATAATAATAATAATAATAAAGACAATAATAACTCTAGTTTACACCAATACTACTACGATCATCGCAATTGATCAACATTGATACCATACAACCTTCCAACAAAGACAGAGGCAATTCGAACTTAGCAAATCCTCTTAGTATTGTTTCTTGCTTTGACATCTAAAACATTCTAGCACTACAAATTTAGTAAACGCAAAATTTTCAGTTTTAGAAAAAGAAAATGAGCGTCACTTACCAGTCGAGTGGATCATTTCTCATCTTCAGGTTGTCACGAGGGAAGTACCCTGACGGATATCGCAGGTTGTGGAACTGGTCCCAAAGGATGCGCTTGTGGCGGGGAGGGGTGGGGATGATTTTTACACGTACTGGAATCTTTACCGTTGACCTGCGAGGTTCAGTCTCTGATCCCTGTAATTTGTAACGAGTCAGTTAAAACATGTCATGTATGCTAAAAAAACATTACAGATACATGGTTGTAGGAGTAAGTAAGTAATATCTAAAAATATACGCAGAATTATGACAAAAATTTGTGGACACGCAGGTAGGAATTCAACATGTCACAAATACATGTACACATAAAAGAACACTTTAAAATACGCTAACACACCTGGAGAAATGCGATAAAATACGTAACCACATTAGGAATATGTTAAAATACGTAAACATACCCATAAGAATACGTAACGAATACGTGAGCACACGTAGGAATACGTTAAAACACGTGAACGTACACATTGAAATACGTCATAAATACGTGAACATGCATGTATGAAAACATCAAAATCTTTCTGTAGACTCTACCCACCTGAGGCGGTGAGCTGACAGTCACAGTGACGTGACCCTGAGCGATCCCTTCCCATTCAGCCTGGTCTGATTTCTGTGTCACGGCAATAGATATTGCAAGGTAACCAGACCATGGCCACAGCGTGGCAGAGTGTGTGAATGACAGCTGGTTAAGCAAGAAAGACAACATGAGCTAAAAGAAATGGTCCATACTTTAGTTGTGCGGCTATCGAGTTATGGATGCACTTGGGAAGTTGGGAGCCAGAAAAGCACTCGGCTTCACCTCGTGCCACTCAAACGCTTCTCTTGTGCTCTTCCAACTTCCCTACTGACAACTAAATTCCAAATCAATATAACAGAACAATCTCATAGATCTACATTTTTGGAGACTACATTTAGTTGTCAGTTAGTTACACTAAGCAGTCGCCACCCTTAACCAAACGGACACCCAGTTGCTGCGAGTCAACGTCAGTTCTGAACGTACACTTCAATTTGTGTATGGTTTGGTCAGCCACTTGCAAGATTCTTCTATTGACTTGGTTCAGCTTCTAACAAGCTTGATATCGAGCGCAACTCAACGCAAATTTGAAGGCCAGACCCTTTGTAAACCAAACAAGCCTCTGGTTTTTTATGTAAATGACTACAGTGTACCAATAAACATATAATAAGCAACAAACAATAAAAACTTACATTGAACACCGACATGTGAAACGCCTCAGTTATAGAAAACGTAGAACCGAAACAGCAAGTTCCAATAGTCCAGTTTCATATTCCCAGTTACCGCTGAATGTAATGACCATAGACTCATTTCCACAGTGTTAGCCTCGATTTGGTGTTGGGTCAACACACAGAGTTGTAAACTGCTCAAATCTACATTGATATTTATAATATTTAACAGCCCTGTGAAAACGAATCCGTAGTCATTGTAATCGGCGGCAACAACGAGTACGAGACTGGACTGTTGCCTTTCAAACCAATCACGAATAAAATACTCGGCTTGGAGGATTGAAAAGGAACATGCGTTAAGTGTTAGGCAGTACACAGCTCTTTTACCTGTAAATAATCTCCATGTTGCGGCAGGTACGGATGCCATACAGGCTGAAAAAGACGATAATTGTGTTCAGTTTAATCTCTTACACAAGACAATGCACAAGGCTTAGAAAGGATATAACAAACCGCAAGTGTATGCACTTTTTTGGAGGAGTTAAGTGTGATCTTTTCAACAGCAAACAAACGTGTATTCCAACTCCTAATTGTGACCTATATTATTGTATTTGTTGTCGCTTGTATTTGTTTTCGTGCTTGCCCTTCTAGTATTTGGTGTTGTAAATACATCGAAACCTCTTAGTTTTCTTTCCCTATCCCTTTTTCTTCACCTACCGATCAACTACATGCAGTCAAACAATAGGTCTGGCTGTTTAGCCCCTGTAATTATTTCTGGTAGCAAGTATCTCATTTTAAACTAACTTGTTCGTTGTAATTACAATTATAGTTTAGTTGTTTGAACACTGAGATGAATAAATATTTTATAATTGTTGTTGCCGTTGAGAATTTAACGTGTAAGATGCCTACCAGTAACGGTTCTGTTCATTTTAAAATTGGATAAAAAATAAACGTACCGTCTGTTTTTAGTCTCAGCAAGAGGCATGTTCCTAGAACGTTCTTAGATTTTGGCTGTTTTTTAGCCTCAATGCTCGTATAAATAGGTTTCGATAAAAAAGAAAAAAGACCACTTTCATAATACGCCCCAGTGGCCATGAACAACAACTTCGAGTCGAGTCCAGTATGGCCAAAATACAGCAAATGTATGACAACTTGGAACTTGACCTCGACTTGAAGTTATTGTTTATGGTCACTGGAGCAAGTTATGACAATGTACTACTCTGTAATCATACATGAGCATAAACTTCTAGCAACAGAGCGGTGTAGTCGTGTACTCACCTCTCCCTCGATCTTTCCAGTGACGCCCATCCCATTCAAGATAGTCACCTGGCAGGCAAAATGAAGCAACGGCACTATTCGTAGTTTTACTAACCCAAATCCGTGACATGTACCAACTTAAACAATGTAACACGATCCACAGAACTTCTCATTTGCAAGATATTGATTTTTTTTAATATCCATGCCATTGTGAGCATGGCTGCCTCCCCATGGATTACTATAGACCGCATGCATAATGCCCCCCATTGGCCATGAACAGGAAGGTAAGGTTGGTAAGGCAGAAATACAGCAAATGTATGAAAATCTGGAAACCGACCTCAACTTGCAGTTGTTTATGGCAGCTGGGGCGTATTATGCTTTCGGTCTATTATCCATTTAGCTATTTACCTACTGTATATCCGTTTACTTATATCAGCACTGTGTTCAGCAGAACTTAGTCGTACTTGCCTTGTTAGAAAGTAACACTTATATCAATTGTATGTACAGCTCCACAGTGCAATGAAATCGATAATACACCATCTAATCAACAGTATTTGATGTTCACCGGAATGTCTTCAAAGCCCAACGGAACTGATAATTATACACAAAATAACTTAACTTCTAACCAACATAATGTTATCTAATGTAAATTCATTGGTATTATACATCACTGTCTTCTTACATTAACCATTGCTGGCATAGCCCCATAGTACAACGGCTGGGTGCAATAAGGCCACATGTA
>JAOBYE010723033.1:0-10411 GCA_025403585.1 Parazoanthus swiftii
GGGTGTGTATTGACGTCCTCTCGAGGTACCAGGGGTGTGTATTGATGTCCTCTCGAGGTACCAGGGGTGTGTATTGACGTCCTCTTCGGGTACCCGGGGTGTGTATTGACGTCCTCTCGAGGTACCAGGGGTGTGTATTGATGTCCTCTCGAGGTACCAGGGGTGTGTATTGATGTCCTCTCGAGGTACCAGGGGTGTGTATTGACGTCCTCTCAGGGTACCAGGGGTTTGTGTTGACGTCCTCTCAGGGTACCAAGGGTGTGTATTGACGTCCTCTCGAGGTACCAGGGGTGTGTATTGACGTCCTCTCAGGGTACCAAGGGTGTGTATAGACGTCCTTTCTGTCTACAATGGGTGTGTACTGACGTCCTCTTAGTGTACGACAAAATTCATTCCGTGTATTGGGTGTATATTTACTTTTCCACCATGTACCAGGCGTGTGCATTGACGTTCGAAGGAGTGAAGAATGTGCAGACATGACTTTGCAGTCCCCAAACTACTGCCAGGAGCACAAAGAACTTATGAAACAGTTCTGTGCCAAGCACTGTAACTTTTGTGAGTAAAACTGTCACTGTTTAGCGGTAGCATATCACTTTGCATGGCATAATTGTACAGTCAATTGTATTTTCGTGCTGATACGATTTGAGAAGTAATCAACCATCAATTAACTAATCAATTGCAACTCTAATGTAACTTACGTTTTACAAATGGCCTACACCATTCACATATTGAGAGAATAGATGCTGTATGTCTGTTTTATTATTACTAAGTTTTATAAGGCAGGAAGAAGAGAAAAAGCTCGAGAAGGCGCCCAACATCTCCGGGTCACATTGTCGATACCAATCAGCACAACCAGTCCCGACTACTTGAAATGATCTCTTTTTAGTATTTAAAAACATGACACGATACATCACAAAACAATATACACTACAACAAATACCAAAGAAAATAAACAATACAATAATAATAACGATAATGACTTTTTCAAAAACTCTGCAAAATTGCATGCTTGTTATAAGATATATATGTACAAATATAAAATAGTTACAGTAATAAAGATTTAAATACTAGTTGTTACCGGAAAATGGAATCTATTAAAAAAAGCTGGCTTTAAACGTTCAGTATTAATGCTGGGAACAGGGCTTCTGAGCCTTCTAAGATTTAAGGCACTAGGTTTAATATTAGGTAAAAAAGGATGACACGGATTACGAGAAATTCTATCAAAAAGAGAGCGATCTGATGTTTATACGAAGTCGGAGATGTTAATAGGTTGAGGCATGTACTTGTGTTTGTGACAGCAGATGAGAAAATTCTGGACTGTAGTGAGTTCTGGAGATGAAACTGCATAGACTGGAAAACCATGAGCAATTTTTGTTCAAACTATGGCGGAAAACATGTGATCAATTTCAGGTTGCTGGTGGCCTCCTTACGTATGATCAAAGTACGTATGGACACTTGTTTGCCTCTATCAGTTTACCCCAACGTGTTCATTGAATCTGTTGTTACTCTGAAAAAATACTCCAGATATTTTTAGCTTATCCACCTGCATAACTGGATTAATAGCTAGCATAGACGTCTTGCGGGCCACCAGTTCGCTACATTTGCCAATGATACAAGGCACGCGATTTTCAGAAGACCAATCAAAGTATTAAATATCAACGTCAGCCTCGATATGTCCGCAGCATTCTTACTCACTTGTATGGTAGTAACATCTGCAAACTAAACAATATGACTCATTTAACTTTTATCAATATTCGGATTATTTTTGAGTAAATGAATACAAAGATGCGGGCCACTGACACTACCCTGAGTTGCGCCCCCGTTAACGTGATGCCATACATGTGTAGTCCCTCTAAAAACAAGACTTTGCTTTCTTTATTTAAGAAAATTCAGATACCAGTTTATAACGTAAGGATCCAAATTGAGAGCCTTAAGTTTGTCATCCATGAAACAAGGAATGCTTTTACGTTGTCAAACGCCTTTGAAAAGTCCACTGATTGCAAAGAGCCTCACACACGTGCAGTCAGTGTTTGTCATCCAGAGCTTTCAAGTAGTTATACCGATGACTGTATATCGACCAAGGCATCCGTACTGTTGTAGCGGTCTCTGGTGGCATATTGACTCGATGTTGGGTTTTCTTTTGAACGCTGTTTTGTATTGAATGGGGGAGGGAAAATATTGTGCTTCATATTGTGGGGAGAGTTCTTAATCGACGGACCGACGGCCTCGCATAGACACACGGTTCAAACAGACAAGCAATCGCATTGCGGGCAATAAACAAGTTGCGACGTGTACCCACCCTTGCAATTGTTGCGTGCAATACGAATCTTCACAGTTGCATCATGTGTCCGATCCATGAAACTTAGTCGATGTAGAAAAAACTCAGTGTTTCTCCTGTCAAACTGAAATGTTTGCTTTATAGCATGATTCTCAGAAAAGATGATTAGTTTAATTGTTAAACATTTTTTTAAATTTAACAAATTGTATCTCAGCATAACCTGTAGCAAGTAAACATGAGAGGAGCGCATTCAAAACAGAATGCTCTGAAACAAATCGCTGCATGCAGGAAGTGTTGATTGCTATCATATATAGCTTGTTAGACACTCCACTTGAAGTTTTCTAAAGCTAATAATCATTCTTCTTTTCGTTCCACACAACAGGTGTCTCCGGTAAGTTCACTACAACGGTTTCTTCTTATCCCTTGCTTTCTCTCTGGCCGCATGGTTGGATATGTAAATTATTCGAGACGTGACGTCACGCGTGACGAATACAGACGTCACGCATTTGGTTAAGTACAGTGTCACCTTTTTGTCATAATGAGTGGTCAGTGAATGGAAGTTCGAAGCTCTGTTAAAACATGTGGAAGAAAATAAAGTATAGGTTTTTTGGCATTAGACAAACTTTAAGTAAACACAGGCAAAACCATGTCGTTATGCATTGTCATATAATGTTTTATCGTACTGGCCACGGTTTTTAAAAAGATTGGATCCAAAGTCAGCGAATAAATTTTGTTATTGCTTAATATACTTTGAGAACGCGTTTATCCGAACCCTGAGTCTTTGTATTTCAGGACCCTATTGGATATGTGCTATCAGATTTTTCGTTGGCCACGGACATTTTTAATAATATAAATGTTCTTGAAGTCTTGTGGTATGATGTCTGCATCATCCAATTGTGTAACATAACAAAACGTAAACGTTGAAACTTTCAGAATGCAAGGACGAATACGACCCTGAAATCTGCAAAGCTGTTTCGAAGTGTGGCAATTTTTGTCAGAACAACCGCAATAAATTGGCCGAGAAATACTGCAAGAAAACCTGCAAACTATGTGAGTAAATTTGTATGCTTTAAATTACATGACACATACACACGCGTCAAATGACATACATAATGCAGACACACATAGGTTCGCATGAGATACGCAATGACACACACCCCGAACATACACAGTGTCACATAAACACACAAACACGTTCACACGCACACTTATAAGTTACATACATGTGTATGACAAACATATAATCACATGACATATAGTATGACACAAGTACATAACATACGCAATGATGCGCACACATACTCAATGACCCACACACGCATAAACTATTTACACAGTGATACACCTACACATTACATACATACATATTGTGATATTACAGAAACGTGCCATTAGATTAATAACTGTCTCTATAAATTTGATGAACATTTCAGTCCACTTTTTAAACAAACTGGCTAACTTAAAATTTTCGATCTTGTTACCTTTCCTATCAGCTTGTTCATTTTTAAATCCCACAATAAATTACTTCCCACGAGCACACTTCTTGTTACTTTTTTTCTCTAATAAGCAAAGTTCATAACTATAGAACAAGATTATCTTCAAAAATTGCATTCTCGCTTCCCAGAGCAAGAACTAATTATGGAATATTCAATACACGCTTTTCTGGGGTCAAAGTATGGAATTCACTCGAACCTGACGTCAAGTTGCTATCCGTGGGCGCCTTCAAAGCCAGATTAAAATTCAATTTATTTTTAGAATACTAATTTAGCCTGAATGAATTTCATAGAGTCTCTGTGTTCGCTTAGTGCTATGTGCTGATGCTCTTAATAAAATTTGTTATTATTTTTATTCTGCCTGTTCCTCTTCTTTTTGTTGTACCGAATTAACTTAAATCAATTTCTTCAATCACTGGCTACCTGACTCGTTTAACCCCCATGGTTATTTCTGTAAGTTAGCTCCTACTTAAAATCTATTATAATCTTTTTCTTAATTTACAATTGTGAAATTCTTGGCGAATGAAATACTTATTGTTGTTGTTGTTGTTGTATACATGCAAAGACACACACTTACGACAAACCCAATAACGCACACACACATAGACACATACACAATTACACACATACATAACTTAAGCATCGACACTCATTCTCATATGACATACACATTCACACACACACACACACACACACACACACACACTCGCATTCACATAACATACACAGTGATACACACATATCACATGACATACTTTATGACACACACACGCGACACACACAATGACCTACTCACATGACATACATTATGACACACGCATACAATATATATATGCAGACATTCACATGACATACACACAAAGACATACACCAACATAACATGTTTTCGCATTTGACAATATTTTTAATGAAGTGCGTTTTGAGTTCTATAATTATTGTTATACTCGCTTTAGTTATCACTAACTGTTGTGCTGTGGTTGTCATTTGTTGTTGCTGTTGTCGTTGTTGCTGCTGCTAATATTGCTTTTTTGCTTTTGTTATTGTTATTGTTGTTGTTGTTGTTGTTGTTGTTGTTGTTGTTGTTGTTTGTTAATGCTGCTGCTTTGCTTCCTCTTTACTCTGTATTTGTGTATTTGTAACACAACTGAGGTTGAACTTAATAATGGTTGTTGCCTGGACAGTTAAACAATCACACCACATTGCTAACTTAAGTTGTTTATTCTCTCCACCTACCAGGTGAAGGCTCAGGTGAGCAACTGCTTTTTACCCCCCTAACCTTGTGTACACACTCACTGGCAATTGCCTGGCACACTCAAGTTAGCTGATACCAGGCTTGTTTCCATAAGTTTATTCTCGTACATTATTCCGAATATCAGATTATCGAGGGTAATGACGGTATTTAGTACCCGCTCCACCAATGCGTATTGAGTGGGTAATGCATATGGTACCCAGGATATTGAAAGTTTTATATTGATAATTGCGCAATAGAAGTCTCATAAATTATCATTATTATTACTATTTTTATTATTATTATTATTGTTGTTATATGCGAAAGATAGACTATCGAAACCTTGTCGTTTTCCTGTTGAGCATGCGCGAACTTCTGAAAACAAAAAAAAATGTCAAGTAGGTTTAAAAACCGATTTTATTTGTCGCACTTGCGCATACAAGTCCATCATTCCGTGACACCGGTTTAAAATATGTTTAGCTATGGCGTGATTTCTCACGAAAACTCATGTTCCTTTTTCCGCAGAGCACACTGTAGGGTCATATAAACGTAGGTTCTCCATCCCGTTCCGTTCCTGTGTTCTGCTTGGGACCCAGATCCCCACCCCTTTTCACCCCATTCCCTTTTGATACCGCTTATTCAAGTTTCTTTTGGTCATCCTCCGCGGCGTCATCCTATGTCATCCTCCCTGTCAGCGCGATTGTAGGGTCAACATTACCATCCATACTAAGTAAAAAAGTCCAATTCATGTAAAACTTTCTTTTTTAATCGTCTTATCAACTGGAGGGATAGAGCGAGTGACCTGTTCAGATTCAAGGCTCCTATATTCTTTTAACTGGAATCGTGGTACTGTTTAATTTTCTCCCAGTGGATAAAAAGATCACTTGGCTCATCACAAGTCTCCTCAGCGCTGTTATCCTGTTGTCTGAAGGTTCCTGCGTATGTTGTCTTTGTGGTAGTCTCCCTCACAGCTGTTCTTTCGGCTCGTTTCGCAATGCACAATTTGGGCGGAGTCTCTCTACTCTACAAATTGAAGGAAGCTTTTCAAAAAGCGCGTAAGGCTTTTTACGTAGCATATTGCTGCGTTACACAACAACATTAACGTCTGAATGTCACCTGGTTCAATCTGATTTGTTGTTGTTGCTGTTGTTCGCAGTGAAGCCTCCCAGCCCTGATAAAATCAAGAACTGCAAAGACCTTCTGGGGCCAGGAAGATGTCTCGCAGAAATTGAAATAAGGAAGAGTCTCGGCATGAGCAAAACAGAGTTTTGCAATTTAAGCTACATGCTGCATAAATGCCGCAAGAGCTGCGACAGATGTAAGTATTCTCGCCTAGTGCTTGCTAGGTGAAAAATATGAGGAAATCCTAACAGCACAAAGAAATATGAAGTACGAATATAATATATTAATGATTTCCGAGAGTGGCACGTACTTTATTTCCAAAGTTTTTTGACACTGATCAATGGTGAGACGATTTTAAAAGCAACAAAAATAGTGACAATAGTGAGACATACGCGCGGGTGCTGGTGGGTGAGTCTTTCAAACTGATCTGTAGCTGGAGAGTATCGAAACTAATGCAAACTGATGGGCAATTAGTGCAGTCTGTTTACACCGCGTTCATAGCAAACATGATTACAGAAAACTTGTTCGACTTATGTTGGTATATACTGTCACATGTTACATTGTAAAATTGATAAAAGAGTTGACTCTGGTTAAAATTGTTTTTTTTTAAAAAAAACGTAAAACGTTTCAATTACTTCAAGGACCTCCTTAGTTGAACTGAATTAAAACGTGTTAGTTTACGTTTTAAAAGATTGCGAAAGAAGCATTTGAACGTTGTAACGATAAAGCAACTTTTTTTATAAAGGTTTTAAACCAGTCGGTGTACTTGAACTGTCAAACTGTTTTGCAATCATGATTAATTCGGTTAATACTAAAACCTGATTTTCTTCCGAGTGCGATTTGCGCTCAAAATACCCTAAAAAATTCCAGATCGACGATTTTATACCCTAAAAAACACGACGTTCATACCTACCATCCAAACATAGGGAGTACCCCCCCGGGGGGCATTAAACTTGGCTGAACTCAGGAGTTGTCGCGTCAAGTGTCAAATACTTTGATTGTTTTTTCCACATGTGTCGAATATCTGTCCTCTCCAGAAGCAACATCATCTAATCTCTTAGCCCGCATTCTTTTTTCTTCTTATCCCCTTCGTTTTCAAATTGATCTGTTCCTTGCAAAACCATTTTTTCGTTGCATGCATACTTTTTGTTTGCATTTCATTTGTTTGTTTTCTAAGGTTTGGTCACTTTCCGTCTGTGCTTGTTCTTGTTGTTTAACGTGTTTTGTTGGAGTAACTGTTAGAATTTATTTGAGTTGTTTTTCAGTAGCTGTGCTAACTTGGTATCTTGGTGGGTGGCTATGCCTAAATGTTATGCAGTTGGTCTAGGATTTAATGGGACTGAAACCACTGAATCCAAGATTGAATTTATTTTAGGAATCTTAATGATGATCAGTTGCGGTTTGAGTAGTTATTTTAGAAAAGCGATTTGTTGTCTTTCTGCAAAGTTTAAATCTCCTAACGGCAGAATCATGAAGTGACTGCCTACATGAAGTACGGGATAAAAATTTCCGACGGTCACAAGTGACTGTGGAAACGACTCGCATTGTTATAAAAATGTGTAACATTTAGCGAGGATGTTTCTTCCTCGGTTCCTCACACGGTTTAATTTTGTCAGGTAACCAGAACTCGAATGTGCTGGAAGTTGAGTCGGACCTTGCCGAGATCATCCATTCCTTGGACTCATAGGGAACAACTTCAGTTCAGGTAATATCAACGTGTATCTGTATATAAAGGTGGTGGTTCGAGTTTCATTCCGTCCCGGTTCCCCTCTGAAGCTCTGTATTCGTTTACGTTCTAAATATAATATCTCATTCTGATACGAGCCAATCGGCTTCCGGAATGAGTTCGTCCCCGGTGGCAGTTTTAACGGATTGAAACATTTCGTGTGACCGCGTGTTGCACAAGTATCATGTAAAGGAGATACGAGATCATTCTGGGCTGATCAGCTGACTCATGTTTATTTTTACCGCAATCTGTCTGACATACGGAAGTGAGGCATTCCGATATCATGTAAACACTACCTATGTCGATTGGTTTTGAAAATAGGCCCTTTGCATCAAGTGACTAACCTCATTATACTGGATGGCAAGTGGTCCCAGTGTGGGTGGGAAACAGCATAAATTCAGATCCTTCATTCAGCTATAACATGTAAAACATAAGATAAAATTTTTAAAGTTGTGCTTTTTATGGAGGATAAAACATGTCCTGTTTTGGTATGCGGTCCATTATAATGATGCAAAGGGCCCATCGGGGAACTGACCATCCGTTCCTAAATCTGCCAACTTATTACTTAGGCCTAGTTCAGACGTCGAACTTTTCATGTGCCGAATCTAATGCAAATGAGCTAGAACAATAGAAATTGTTTATTAGCATTAGATTCGACACATGTGAAGTTCGACGTCTGAACTAGGCCTTAGAAATTTGTTGAGATAACTATAAAATGAGAATTAATCATTTTGTAATTTAAGTGGCACTTTTGCGATTGAAAGGGTTTGGTGTCATTCACCTGTTTGAGTAGTTCCTTGACGAGATTTACCAACTGTCCGTACAAGTCAATGGTTTATAAAATGTCGCCATTCAGCCATAACTATCTTCCCTTTTACTTGGATCAGTTTGTCCCCCAATCTCTCACCTTCCTCTCCTCACTTGCCGCTCCGTTTGTTTCTTTTTTCGCGGCAAGAACTTTATTTTAGTTGAAGCGTGGCCGTTTAGGACGCTACGCCTGTTATGAAAACACATTTGCTTGTTTTCGGTTTTTAACTTTAGTTTTGAAGATTCGGATAATCAAGACTAGCACAAACCAATCCAGCGCAGAGTGCTTTTCGCGCGCCCTGATAGGTTGCTCGAGCTCTGTTCTCAGTACCTTACCTGTACATAGTGTTCAAGATCTTGTTTGCTTTAACATCGTTTATTCGTCTTCTTTTACGCAGGCCACTGCACTTCAAGTAATGGGATTCGCCTGGTTACACATTACAGTTATGAATATCTGGCGACAAACTATCAGGTTGAAACATTTATTAGGAAATGCCTTTGATATAGTCACTTTCGCTTAATGACTTTGTAATAACAGCCGGCATATTATGCGTTTTACGTGTCAAATAAAGTAAACAAAGAACAAATCAAAATAATGTAACAACTCTTTATCTCACTTTACAGCCCGGGTTGAAGGTCCAACAGTTACTCTGACAAGGAGACCAAACATGTGACTTTGACCCAGAGTTGATCTTCCGACGTTCTTTACATATAAATGGTATCGGTCGAGTTAAAGGTGTCTCGAAACAGTTTAAAGTTTTCAATACCCCTGAATTTAATGAAAGGCTTACTCATTTGTAGAGGCAGATTACTCCTACCTGTCGATAGCTGGTGTTACTGTAACCTTTAAATTTATCAACTCTTGCTCTCCCACAGAAACCTATGTTACCTTGGCAACTTGACAAGGCCTCAAAATACCTTATTTTTAGCATTAAATTGCGTTTTACACAAAAATTAGTCGGTGAACTTCTTTTTTTATTTCACACAAATTATTTCTACATCAAAGAGCACATTTAAGGACGTTTTCAAAAAATTCTGTCGAGAGGTTTTGGCGCCACCTTAATATTTAAAAAATTTAAGGTGGCGCCAAAACGTTTTGACAGAAATTTTTGAAAATTCCCTTAAATGTGCACTTTGATGTGAAAGCAATTTTAACGAAATAAAAAAGGAAGTTTACCGACTAATTTTTATGTAAAATGGAATCAAATGTTAAAAATAGGGTGTGTTTAAGGCCCTGACAAATTGCCATGGAAACAGAATTTCCGGTGGTAGTACAAGGATTGATAAGCTAAAATGTCATTGTAACACCAGCTATCAGAAACTGGTACGATTCCATCATGGTGTTTGGAAAAGCCTTTTATTAAGTTTAGTGGCGCAGCAAAATGGAAAACGGGTTGGAGCCACCATAAATCCAGACAAACGTTAATAGATTTTCATGAACTATTAAAGGCCCTGTCCACACGTATCCGTTATAAGTAAGTTCCGGTCCTTAGCCGTCGTAGTCCTGGTACCCGCCCACAACCCTCTTGTTGACACGCTGAAGGTCCCACAACACAAACTCAAAGTTTCAGTAGTACTGACACGATTTTAATAATAAAAAAACTCCTATGAACCAACTCTTTCGAGGATATCAGAAAATAGGGTTAAATAGTATATGGTTTGCGAAGGCAAGGACATAGTTCAATAGACCAGTTTCGAATTCCCAGTTACCGCTGACTACAATGACCACAGACTCATTTCTGCAGGGTTAGCCTCGA